>WUQG02377451.1:0-18005 GCA_011317285.2 Androctonus mauritanicus | reverse complement strand
GCGCAGCCAGATGCAACCTGACACGTTTTCCACCAGTGGGTAATCTATCATTAGCCGCTAATCTGCTTTAGAAAGACTTCAGAGATCAATAAAACATTAGCACGTTTTTTTGTCAAAGTAATTGAATGCGAATGAATGCAGAAATCAATTATCTATGTTACTTTTCATGGTGAAACATGATTTTCGCTGTTTAAATCTTTAACCTAATTAGGTCACGATGATAGACTGGCCTCATCATCAGCCACATAAGTTTAAATAAAAATCTTACAAGTGCAAAAAGGATTGAATTTCATATTAACTTTTGTTTCTTTTAGGACATGGACGTGATTAAATTCATGATCGATCTGTTTAAAAACTATTATCCGCACACTTTAGGTGAGTTTTATCTAAAATAGAAAACGGGAAAATAATTTAGCGTATAAACTGTAAAACTTTCTTCCCATTTCAGGATATTTATTGGTATACGATATGCCTTGGCTCTTTAATGGTAAGTATATGGTCGAAATTTTGTTACATTTAATAAAATCCGAATAAAATTTGCTAAATCTGAATTAATCTTTTAGCGGCATGGAAAATTGTCAAGACTTGGTTGTCTAAGAGTTCCGTGGAAAAAATCAAATTCGTTACAGGAAACGAAATTTTTGAATACGTGGACAAGTCCATGTTGCCTTCGGACATGGGAGGATCGGTAAGTAGCGTTAACCGAGAATATTTTATCCAAACATCCACTAGAAATTAACATCTGCGTATCTTATAGGCCACTAACGAATACGTTTACAAGCAAGGAAGTTGCGGTAGTTGCCTCCAACCAGCCAACGTCCTGAAAGAGAAAGCGGCTGCTTGAAATTTCCATTAAATAATTATTCAAATATAGAATTTTAATATAAATTTTTATTACCAAAATATAAATACATTAGATAATCTCGTAATTTTTACTGCGCGACAATTTATATGGAAGATTAAACAATGAATTTTCAATAAAGATTTTTATTTTTTTAAAGTCTTTATCGACTGTTTTATTACTTCATCTCTAATGCCGCACAAAAAAATGTAACAAAAATTACTTTTATAATAAATAAATCACAAATAGCTACGAGATCATCTTTATATTATCCAAAGATACTCCAGCTTCTTTATCGCTTTTGCTATCGATTAAAATCTCTAACATGTTAAGAACTTCGGTTTTAAAATCGTTCAGATTTTTCGATAACGCGAGAAAATCGCTTTTAAAATCGTTTAAAGTTTTGGTTAAAGTGAGGATTTCTTCCTTTAGCTCTTCGTAAGATTGAACTGTAAGTGGAGTGTTGACGGTCGGATCGGTGCCCACGCTTCTGTACTCCAATTTTGGTTCGATTTTAGCTGCTCCGACTACATCCTGATCGGTATGGTTGATCTCCATCTCCACATCGTTCTTCTGCTTTTTTTCTCTGACTGCTCTTCTTCTAGTCTTAGGAAGATCCTCGTTCTTTCGTTTAACGGGCATTTTCTTTTTGAGTTCCGTTTCGGCAGTGATGACTACAGTTTGATTCATAATCTCTCTCTGAGGTACGGCCAAACTTCCATTGGCAGCCACTGTATCTACTGTATCTTCCACCTCTGTAGTGGACGGTTCTTCAACTGCGGCTACAACTTGTTTCCTTCTCCCCATCGTAGGCTAAAATTAACTAAAAGGAAAGAATTTAATTAATTATCGACACTATTTCTTTACTAACAAGCGCTTTAGCTAGCCAGAAAACACTTAGTTTCGGTATAATACGAAACAATCGGAATTACTATCTAATTTGCATATGGCTAACGTCCAACAATATAACACAAAAGATAATAGTCGTTTACCGATAGACTTATTAGAATATACATAAATAAAAATAATACCTATTTAATTAATCAACTTTATAGCGTAAAACAACACGGTAAAACTTTAAGTTTATCGTTACCTTTATGTTAACAAGTCGACAATATATTAACAAGTGGAGAATACACTGTTTTACATAAATCTCAAGTAGGGCGGCATTCGAAAGTTTGATGAAATAAATTTTATTTTACATAATAATAAATTTGGAGGAAATAATATTTATATAAATATTAAATTATTTATTACTATATTGTTGTTATTGTTTAAATTTTTTTCTGTTTTAAGTAGTAGAATTATTTTTCCTGGTATTCGTTAACCTTGATAAGACATAATCAAGGATATTTCGCGTACAAAACCATCCTTGGGCACAATGCAAATAGTGACTGTGATTATTGCTAAGGAAAAAATTCAAAAATATTAAATTTTCACCTTTAAAAGAGTTTTTAGAATATTTTATTTATGTTTTATACTTAACGCGGCCGATTGTTTATTTAATAAAGGTAAAATTGCTTCATTTTTTCATAAAATAGGCAATTTTAGTTGTATATGTGTCACGACGTCATTTTCATTTATTTTATTTTCCATTATTGTAAAAAATGATGTCACCACATTCTGTTTCGCAATAATGATGACAACTACGTACAGAAATGACGTTAAGGTAATTATTTAGTTTAAAAATATATTGAATTTACGTTTAATTAAACGTTCTTTAAAATTTTTATAGTGACTTTTGTTAACGAACAAGGGCGTAAAAAGTCTTTTATATATACGTAAAATTAATCAGGTTAATTCATGTACACTGACGATAGTCGAAACAAATGTTAATCTTGATAAAAATTGAAGTTTAATTTTGATAATACATTTATTTATTTTCGAAATTTAATTATTTACCAACTCTTCCAAGCGGTGAACACTGGCAGATAAACAATGAAACAACACCAAGATAAAATTATGGTCAAACAAAGATAGAATTCAATTTTATCTTCCTGTTTGATGATAACTTTATCATAGTGTATTTTAAGTTTCTTCATAACTTTTATTTATAGAAATTTATAAATAGTAAAAAAAATATATTCCTGATGCGCACTGTACCGTGTTTAGTAAAGCTTGATGCAAAACGACTTATTTAAAATTCAGTTCTGTGCATTTAAAATAAAATTTTTGTTCATATTTTTAAGTAACAAAATATCTAGTGCTGTACAGAGTAGATGTGGCACAGAAAGACCATTTAGTTTGGGGCCCAAACTTTAGTGTTTTGAGTAAAAAATGGGGTGGACCAGGGCTGATATTCGAGCGATGCGTATCTATATGGCTGTACTGGTTGTAAAAATGCTTAAATTATTGCGTATTGGTTGTTAAACAGTTTAATAATAATTATGAATGCAATGAAATTAATGCATACAAATTTTATTAATAAACTCATAATATTACACTGGTAATTCTATCACTTGTAGTACGCTGAATGTTTAAAACACGGCTGAGTTATAGGATATTAATAGAGGAAATCACCAGTTTATCATTAACCTCGAATTATATAGTTGCCACTGCTCAAGCGGGTCCTCCTGTAGTTTCGAACATAATTCATACGTAAATTTTAGTTGGTAACTCGGATACCGCTGTTATTTTGGCGCCAAAAGTACTGAAATAATTTTATATACTGTATATTTAAATATATTTCACCATTGGACAATTAAAAGTTTGTTATTTGACAGATTTGAATGAAAAGTTTCGAATATAATGCTAGGAATTTGTTGGTGTAATGGCCGCCATCTCGAAATAATGCCATAATATACTAATTAATTTTGGAATTTTACATTATATTGTTTGCTAGAGCATTTTTTTTATTATGTTGCTGAAAATTATTGAACTTTTTTTGAAATTTCATGAAATTTGAAGTTCATAAGTACGAATGTTCGTAACTATATAGAGAAGCGCCTATAGTTTAGTTTTAGCTTTGATTTCATTGTTAAATGTATTTTATTTTTGATATGAACTAGTAAGTCTAAGGTTGATGAGTATTACATTAAGTTAATTTTTGTACAGTGGCTTCATATTTACAAATTCAAGAATATGTATTACCGTACCGGTTGTTAGATAGTTTGAATATTAATACCGGTGGAACTTCACGCAAATTTAATTTATTTTATCGTTTTCGGGCCTTAAATGTTTATTTTATAAAGGAGAAAAGATTAGAAGGAAGTGAAAAGGCAGTAAATAATTTAATTAAGAATTATAATCAGAATTAACTTTGGTCTTCAGGGAAAGAGCCTGAAAAATATTTGTTAAACTATACACTACCTAAATTATAAGATTGATTCCTAAGAATTGAAATGTTTCCACAGAGATGATGCCAAAAGAGAGGGAAATTAAGGCAGTGATGATATCTAAGAATAGGTGATTAACATAGTTATCTGAGACTAGAAAAAATATCACAAGATAGAAAGAAAAAGCCATTAAAATATTATTCTAAATTTTATTAAGAGAAAAAAAAAATATTTTCCCAGCTGACGCTTAAAAGATTAATTTTGGATTCTCATAAATGGTCAACATTTCAAATTTAAATATTTCCAAATTTAAAATAAATAAATAACCAATTAGTTTGGAAACATTATATTTGATTTATGTTAAATATGTCGCGATCTGCAGTCTACTTCAAGATTATATCCGGAAATAGAATGTTCTACATAAATATGCTAAAGAAATTTGAGAATAAATATAAAACTAACTTTCCTTTTAGTTTGCATCTGTAATTTCTATTTATCTATGGGTTTTTCTTTAAAAAAAAGAAAAAATGGGTTATCGTCTTCAGTTGCATAAATTAAGAAGAAAATTATGGGAAATTTAACTTTTACACGGTAAATAATCTGATTTTCTTATCTTTTTTTGTCGATTGGATAAATTTAGCTGAACTATCAAAATATTATCGATGATTATTTAGAAATTTAGATAAGCGTTACGCGCTCGATCGCATTTCCAGCTTCACTTTATAAAATTTCATTTAAACTTAAACATTCTTACTAAAAAAAAAAGAAAATTGTTTATTGTTTAACTATTTTTAAAACTTATTAACTTTGATTTAAAGGCAGATAATAACTATTTTCCTATTACTTTTAAGAATAACCAAAGAATGTAGGGGAGAGTTGCCTATCGCGTACTGGTCATCTAAATCGTACCTTTCGTTAAATACCCACTGTATGTAACGAAACATCTATCAGGTACGATTTAGGTGGCCAGTACGCGACAGGCAACTCTCTCCTAGTTATTTTATTGATCATAAAATTATACAAAATGATAGATTTAGTTATACACACCCGGTCATCTCAAATCCGAAAGCACTCAAAGACCAACATCTGGATTTTCCCAAGAGATAATATTGTCAACAGTTTATATTCGAATGATGTATAATTCTGTAAATAAAGCCATTTTAATATTTTATTTTATTCTTGTGGCGTTTATGCGGACTAGAAATTCTACAAAAAAATCCTTAAATCCAAAAATCTAGGACAGAATATCCTTCAGAGTAAATTTCGTCAGGTATACACATAAATCGATAGAACAAAAAATATTTTTATAGAGAGGATTTATGAAAGAAATAATTATACCTTCTTTTTTTTCCAGTAATTAATTTCAACGTACAGGTGTAAAAATTTAATACCCTCTTTCCTTCCTTACAGAACATATTTTTTATTTAGACCATATCCAGTTTCTGTTTTGCTTAGTAGAAATTGTTTTCCCGTTGTAGCTAGATATAGATTGATTCCGCCAACCGTGACTTATTTAGGTATAACTGAATGAAAAGACACTCTTAACTTCTTTACCTCGACTATTCACTGGTATTACAATACGGTAACAACAATGGTTGGAAATTTTTATTTAGTACTTTAGAAACTAAAACTACAAAGGTAGAGTTATTTTCCACATGAAGATAAACTGTTAAGCTTTCTTTCCGTAAACAATCTAACTGAAAGCTTTATACAGGCCGTGTCAGCATGTTCCGTTCTACAGCAATTTTAATTTTGAATGCTCCTTTTGATATCGCCTTCGATGATACTTTACCTGGTTTTGTTTTAAAAATGCTTGGAAGAAAACGTTACTTCTTTTAGCTCGTTAGTGTCGTAAAAGGAAATTGGTTATGGCATAAGATTTATTTATTTATTTATTTTAGCAGTTTTCATTTATTTATTTAGTCCGGGCCAGTGACATGTTATTTAATATATAGTACAAGACTTCAAAATGTGTAGATACGTTGGCTATGTACATTATTATGCGATAACTGCCTTAAAGTAGGAGCGATAATCGGCCTGGTCAGAAATATCAGCAACAACACCTTGAATAATACCTGAATGATGCTTAAATCATAAATTCCAGTCACTTAAGTAGAATTATAAAGGTGAATTTACACTATTGAAAAAGATCTTAATCCGGAAGATTCAATAAAAATAATTTTAATCTGTTACCATTTTATTATTAAAATATCTTTGAGAAATGTTACTGATAAAGAATTTTATTAGTTCTTCCTTTTGTTCTTTCCTATTTTGCGCGTATTGGTTGTGTTTCCATACAAATAGTTCTTAGTTATTGTTGTTATTGATTGTGTTTTATAATCATTGTAGGTTATCGATTGTGTTTTATAATAAGTTCATAAGCAACTGTTATCCACAAAATCCTTCTAGTGTTATTTTTTTAATCCTTAATAATCATTTTCTTCTTTAGAAGAGTTAAAATTTCGCCATAGGATGAAACTTCATATTCGTGTAATGCAAACTTCCATTTCTGTTCCTGTTAATGAGAAAAGTTGTTGTCTCTTTCCAAGAATTTTTCCTAAGGTTCGCTGTAACTTAAAAATGACTATTTGTTACTAGAATCGAGTATCAGGCATTTTTACCTGACACCGAATAGCATTAAGTTTGTATCATCGATTCTTCGTCACTACTCGCGTAAAGAAAATAAATTTATCAACAGTATGAAAAAATTTAATCCATTAAAAATTTTAATCAGTTCTTTTATATCCTTATCTATATGTCTCCTTATCTTTTATTTATCTTAATTTATGTTTATTCATAAAATTATCGTGTTTAAGTCTATAAATATATATAGGTTAAAGTCGGGAATTTTTCTTCGCTATATATGACACTGAATAAAAAGTAGTTTTTTTTTATTCGTAACTTTCTTCTAATATAACAACTGATAAAATGTTAAGGAAAATCGAGGAATCCTTGATAGAAAATTTATTTATTTAAATTTATTTTAAATGAATAAATTTTTCGAAAACCAGTTCGACATCTCATTTCATTCAAACTAGATGTCGCCACAATATAAGACCGTAAACAACTTTAATGCCAAGAAAAAAGTTCAGATTCGTACTACATGTTTGAGTAGGGGACATTTTCTGAAATTAATACTTGGTACTAAAAGGATTACATAAGCCAGAAAATAGCAGAAAATAAACGTGCAGTTATGTCTCAATCAAGGAATTTTTATATACAAACTGAATGGATATTAGAAAAACTAGGCTGGTCCAAACGTTATAAATTAGGCCAACAACATGACTGATGCCAACGTAAATTCGACCATATAGCAAATTGACTTTATCTCCATTTATGTTAATAAGTGTGATGACCAGGTCCTAAGATCGTGTTGGATCTGGCCATGGGCCAGCTTCGTTTTTCTAACAGCAGTCCATAGAGCGGCCCATCCAGTTTGTATAAGAGATCCATGGTTTCAATATATGTTGCAATATTTATTTAAGTAAACGTCTCGGCTGATAATTTAATTTAAATGTCTTAAATTAAGAAGAAACCGAATAAAAATGTATTGAAGAACGACATAAATAAATATAGAATAACAGGGAAAGATGAAGAAAGAGTTTGGTTGCGTATCACCTGATATTTTGCGCAAGAATGACGGGTGAATTAAGCGATGACCCGCATAAATGATGAAGATACTGCGACATTAATCGAGATTTTGAAATTAGTAATGGTTTAATTTTTTTATTTTTATATCGGTTAAACTAGTTTCGAAATAATCTGTTGATTTATATAAGTTTTTCGACATCTTAACGTAATTTAAATTTTAACATTTATGTATAGTAGTTTCTATCTAATGGTTTTTGCTTCATCCAGGATGATTTAGTTTTCTTTTTCTTACGTTTGACTTTGAGTTCTATTAAAAGTATCACTATGGAAGCAGCCATGCCAATTAAGAAGAGCACAAATATTCCCATCAGATCTTCCATGTTCAGAGTCTTCTCTTGCTGTCCATCGTTTTGAAAAGTACATTTCCCGAATTCGTTATCGATGCGCAACATCATTTCGTGGAAAACACCACCTTCGAATATTTTCCTCAAACTATACAGACAAACCAAGGATTAGTTAAGAGAAAGATTATCGTTTATAAACTAATTTTTATAGTTTTTTTTTTTATCTTTCAATAGAAATCGTACACAGATTTCACTAAGAAAAGATTTCATCATTCAGTTAAGACAATGGCATGTGCAATGCCATTGTCTTAACTGAACTGTATTATGACAATGGCAATGGCAATGGCAAAAAATTATCATTTTTTTCGAAATGTTGATGATATTAATAACCAAAGTGAAACCTGTAACTATAAATAGAGCCAGGAAGAGATTCTTCGTCATTGTGAAGATGAAGAATCTGCTACACGTATTGATATCTCTTCTATTGTACGTGAAGAACATTGAAAAAGATATTAATATGTAGAATTTTTAGGATGATATAAGGAAAGATGATAATATTTTGCGAAAGTTGAAATTTGCGAAAAATTGAATTAAAATTCTGTCTCTGATTTACATCATTACGAGCTTTCTTCTAGCCTAGAATAGATTGGAAAAACTATAAGTAGATAGAAATGAATCATTACTTACGTTTTATCAATGCGTTTTCTGACATCACTTCTCAGATCTTTGCGAAAAGATACGGTAAACAAATGATGATAAAAGGTCTCTCTAGAAAAATAAAAGAAGGCACCCTCAAAATCTTTACAGTTTTTCCCTATATAATATTTTAATGTTACGGGTTCCGCTATATAAACAGCTTGTCCATTCTTGACTTCTTCCATAGTTTCCATAGAAAACATGTCAGCTGGTAAAAGTAAACCATCGTGGTCCAGAATCATATTCCATAACTTTTGAAACTCCTGGCTAGTAGCAGTCTAAAAATGCGAAATTATTTTAGAGAGCAACGGTGGGATTGTGTAAGAATTTCAAAAAATAAAAAGTACCTTGACATACGTCTCATACGCGGTACCTTTCATGATTATAGGACGAATATGAGGCTTGGTAATCAGCTCTTTTACCGAATTGATTTTATCCGGTTCGGGTCTAAGCAACATGTTGGCTTTCATGTTTCCGCTGAAACCGTTCATCAATACTATAACAGCTAACCACCAAACTGCGATTATTATTCGAGTCGAATCGAAGCTGACCTCCATCGGCATACCTACCCGAAAACACTTTTACAATTTTATGTATCCAACTAAACAGAAAAATTAACAATTCTCTCTTACTTTCGCAAAATATGGTTCCTAAAAAAGCCCAAAAATAACGAATTAGCTTAATTTTCAGCAAATCATATTTTTTTCTAGAAAAATCCAGCAGAAATTCAGAAAAACCGGAAAAAAACACGGCCGCTATCATACTGATAAAAAGATAAAGCCATATCTGTGGAATTTAGAAAGATAAAAATTAATTTGTAATAGTTTACCATTTAAACTGATAGATAAACTTACCCGCCATTCAAACGTCAGAATATAACTGAACATATTTGCTTTGGGTATGTCGTGACCACCACCCAAAATGGTTAAGTAGACTCTACAGAAGATCTTACCAAAACTGGCTACTTTCGATCTTTGATAGGTAGCAGTGAAGGGTCCTAAACCGATATCCGCTTCCTAAAAAAGACATAATTTTGATAACTAAGTTTAACCAGCGTTCTGACTGGAAAAATAAACAATTTTCTTGTACTTACATTTTTTTCTATCATGCCAATTATGCCGGTAAAGCTTCCATTAGGAAATGGTGTACCCCATTGTCTGTCTTGGGGAGAAACCATCACATAACTACAGGAAATAACATTTCTAAACGTTACGAAGTTTAATTTTGACTTTAAAGCGGAATGGTGACTCACTCGAAATCTCCATATTTGGATAATAATTGCAGAATTATCTTCATTAATCCTCCAGCTAAGATAACTTCTCCGTCACTTCGATATTCTACCACCGTCCAAGGTTGCCACTGTAGCGATTTAAAATTTATACCACAAAGTTTTTAATTTAGCAAATTTAAAATAGGTAAAATACTAACTTCTGATGTGGCTATTCTTAAAGTAATTCTAGAAGTGTTTAATGTTTCCATTTATCTAAAGAGAATAGAAGTAAAATTTTTATAAATATGAATTAAAACAACAAATAAATCTATCAGAACTCTAAAAAAAAGACAAATCTGAGATAGGAGGAATACGTGTCACCAACGTTTGTCCATACACACATCAAACGGAACAAATACCATTTGAAGAATAATCAACTGAGGTATAAGCAATAAAATGATTGATTATTATTATTCCTATCATATTATTGACTTTTGTGCATCGATACATTCAGAAAATTGGCATTTTGTTTATAAATCGACATTTTACCATTTATAGTAAGCCAATTATCCAAACTTTTTTGTATTCTTCTTATGATAAGTTTGATAAAATTTTAAATGCCATTTTGTTAAACATCAACTCTGGAGATGAAGAGTGTACCATAAGCTATGACAGAAGTCAGAGAAATAGTCACCTTGACATGAGGCTATAATTTGGAAGAGCCTAATAATGAATTAACGCGAGTTGGTATTCAACAGGATCGACTCAAGCTATAACGACAGAAAATAGTGAGTACGTTACTACTTTAATTAGTTCGATAAATATTATAATCAAAATTATATATATATCGATATTAACACAGGAAAACTGTTTTAATTTTTGAATATACAATAAATATTTTTGACTCTATGTTTCTTTATTTAATAACATAGTTTCCAAAAACAAGTCAGATTATGGTGGCTACATAAAGTTTTTGCTTTTTGGCCATTAAAATTAACCCGGATACAGCGTAATTTAAACCTGTAGTTTCGAGCATTTAAAAATGGCGGATGTTCGAAATTCGAAGGATTCTTCCTAATAACTTTTAAATTATTTGATTGAATTTATCAGGTTAATTGAACTAATAAAGTAGAATTTGCAGGGAAGTTAACTTATCTCGTCTTAAATCTGTTTGAAAATAGCAAGGGCTCAGTCTTGTGATTTTTCCCTGTAATAACTGAGGAACTATTGAATAGATTTTTATAACATTCTGCATATAGGTTACCCTATTGAAGATGATTTTTATCGCGTATATTTTAATCCCTTTCTGCTTAATCGTGCCAAAATAAATGATGCATTCCGAAAGTAGACAAGTGATTCATGGCCGAACAATAAGTAGTCATTTATACCAAGTACTGCAATTATTAATTTTGGCATTACGATCCTTCAAATTTTCTTATGTTTGGTCTTATCAATCCAACTTAAGTTTCTTCTTCATTTATTTTATTTCTTTTATTATCGATTCTTCGCATTAAAGAAACTTTAGTTATTAAAAGTAAACTTAGAATCGACTTTGTGCCAGTTATTATTTGGTTCGATATCCAATAAATCGAACTGCAGACATAATAATCGTAAAAAATGATACCAGAATAAAAATCTATTATCGATTGATTAATTTCTGATGATCAAAGTTTTGACTAAAATTCTAAACTTAGAACTTGATAAGTTTACTTGAAAATTACACATTTGATCTAAACTCGTGTCACGAATATTCAAAGCGTGATTTCGAAAATTCAATAAATAAAAGAGAATTTTATGAAGTTATTTTCGGTAAGCATCCAAATACTTTGTTGCATCACTTTCTAGTGGCTGTGCCTAAATAATTACTAAAAGGTAACGTATGAGAAAAGTCATTGAGTAACAAAAAGAAATTTATTTTATAAATATTTACAAACAAATACTCATTTTAGAAACTTTATGATAAAATTCTCCTCTACGTCCATAATTGATTCCAAATACAAAATTTGTCTTATTTTTTCACAGTATTTTATCACATTTGATGAAACTAGGTAAAATAATTCACTTATATTATGTTAGAAAAATATGGCAAAGGTAGAATCATTGATGTTCTACAATATTTTAAATAAAATTTTATAAAAACATGACTATCACTGAATGTGCGAGACCACAAGATCACTAATCATTAATGTTCAATTCGTCTTATAGTTTTCGTTATTTCGTTCTAACATCCCCAATACAGAAAACTGAGATTTTTCTTGCTCCAGTTCTCGATTGTCTGTCACGCGAATTATTTTCTTCGTTATCGTTTCTATCCGATTGATTTCTTTTGGAAATTCTTTGCCATGTGGCGTCTAAAACTGACATAATGACCGGAATAAAAATAATTCCGTGAATCGCCGATATAAAAGAAGATATGGTGATTATCTTCATGGTTATGAGTAATTCGATAGAAGGTGCGTGGGCGAAGACGATGACCGCTAAACTGGTGGTGACGCTTCCTTGAAGAATCGGCATTCCCGTCATGCTTACGGCATTTGATAAACGTTTATTAGAATCTTCCTCCTTCAGCGATAGATAGGCACACGAGACGTGAGACGCGTAATCCACAGACAAACCAAATACCATGATTAGTACAGAAATAGACGTGATCCCCAACGAAACATCTAATAAAAACAAGTAACCCATAACACCCACACCTACCGATATAATGCTAAATAAGACACAACCGATACACAGAACGCTCGGTAGCAATATGACACATATAACAAAGACGGCGATAGACACAACTGAAAGAGTTTGGCAAGTAATGGAAGGAATTTCATCGATAATGTCGAAGAAATAAAGCAGAGGATGGTAAATAATGACAGAATATGGAGCGTTTCTTAAATATTTTCGTAGATTTTTCAATTGGTTATAAAAATGATTTCCATCCCTAGTAACGTTAGTTTGGACGATAAACCGACTAGACACCATTTTGGTATAATTTCCATCAAACGCCACATCTGACTTGAAACGTTTGACCTCCGAAACGCGAAGAAAGAATCGACGATAAACCGATATGAAATCCGAAGTATCGGTCATATTGTATCCGGTGAGGAATAAAACTGTTCTCCTATCCGAAAGAAACTCTAAATAACTTCTCAACCAAGATTCGGTTAATCCGGAACTGGCGATGAGAGGATCCGATTCGACGGCCTGAAGCATTTCTTCTACTTTCTGTTGAACTCGAGGATCAGCGTAATCGAGTTCCTCCATAATGAATAACTGTAGCCTATACTGATAATGATGGTAATAATCCTTGAAAGCGGTAAAATAAGAGTGTCGATACGAACCGTCGATCAAATTATTGTCTAAAGTTGCTCTGTAAGACAGTTTTGTGAATCCCCAGATGGACGTACCCAAGTAGAGAAGATAAACAAATATCACCATCGATTTAATTTTAGGTTTGGTTAGTAAGTTAGCCAGGTTAGTCCAAAAGTTCTTCAGGAAGGATATATTCGGAAGACTCTGTTCCCTCTGCATACTACGTAGGAAATTCTGAATATGATTTTTCTCGTCTGTAAAAATTAAAATTGTTAATATAAATTATGATCGTATTTTCGTAAATATTGTAGTATAAAATCTTTTCAATATTGTTAACTACGACAAAAATTATTTTTAACATTATGTTATTAGGAACCTAAGCGTATCGATTTAATCGATTCCCCAACGTGATCAATCTGAATATGTGAAATATTAGAAGTTCAAAACCATAAAACATATTTTCTTCTAATTAACAAGCTCGTTAAACCTAGTGAAATAAATACAATATTATAACAGCAATATTCTTCTCTTACCTGTGGCTACCTCTTTGTTCAAAGGTAAGAAAGTCAAAGAATGAAGCTGCAGTTCTTCCATCTTTCCGCATAAAGATAACGAAGCTCCGACGAATGTTATTTGATAAACATAGTCGAATGCTAAACAAGTGGCCATGAACATGCAGAAGCTACTAAGGAGTGGAAAAGGAGCGAAGGCGGCTCCTATACCGAAGGAAACTATGTTAGTAAATGAGGTGATGGTGATAGATACTCCCGATTCCGAATATGTTTCTGCCATTCTATCTTGCAAAGACTTCTTTGTGTCTGATTTCATCCACGCTGACAACATGACAAAAGTATCGTCCATACCAATTCCTATAATGAAAGAAAACATTTTCTTTAAAGAATGACATAAATTATTACTACAATTCTATTGATATATATCTCGAGTAAACAGGGCCGGAGCGATTATATAAAGAAAGGTAAAATTCCAAGTAGCTTGTGCTAAAGTACACAATAATTTATAAGTGCAGTTGCATCAAAATAATTCAAGGAAATTAAATTTAATAAGGACTTCATTCCGGTTTTTATAAACAGGAATAAATTAATCAAAGATGGAAATAAGACATAAATTTAAATAAATATTTACAAGAAATATGATTACCTAAAACCAGGAAGGGAACGGAGATAGTGCAATGAGAAGGAAGAATCTTCAGATAGAGTAAGAGTCCAAAACCGGAAATCACACTCATTCCAGTTGATATAGCTGAAAGAATGCCAGTCCATGGTTTGCTTCTTAGGAAATCGGGTGCTATGCAGGTTACTACTGTAAACAACAAGATTAGAATTGTTGAATAAGGAATATATCCTTTACTAATTTCTAGAATCTCTCTGCCCGATTCTTCTCTAGAGGTAGAAATATCTTTAACCACAGCTATCTTATCGAATTTCATCTTCCTGAGAGTATCGATGAAGGCCTCCTCCCATTTTCTAGCAATTTCCTCATTCCATTTACCCGTATTGTCCAGAAAGTAAATCAGTCTCAGTGTTTCCGCAGATAGAATATAATGGTTATCATCTGTAGTCACTCCTCCCAAAGCCAGTATGTTGTAGTCGTTGCTATTGTCACCAGCGGGATATTCCAGAAGAAACGTTCTATTTTCTACTTCTTCTATTTTATCCTCCAGAAGAAGAATTTTATTCTGATAACATTCTCCTTCGTTCTTAGCGCAAATATCTTGGAAGCGGAATATTTCGTTATCAGCGATGAAGATAAATTTACGAATAAATTGATCCAGATTGATTATTTCCTCAAAAATGGTTTTTCGAAGGACACTTTTTCCATCGACTGCGCGAATTATGACAGTTCCGAAACGTCCTATTTCTAGATTTCTTCCTGGTTCAAAATCGGAAGAGAGATCCATGGGAAATATTTTAGTTAGCTGAGATTTATAAGTGTCGGTTAGACCTCCAGATATTACTAGAACATTGTCGCCTATATCGTAGCGGAATCGCTGAAAACCAGTGGCTAGAAGAAGAGTAATAAATATAGGAGTCAACAGAAAACGCGAAGCATGGTCAGGAATTTTTCTTCCCAGTTGCTCGAACTTCTCCGATAAAAATGAATACGCTATTCCAAGTAACATGCTTTTTCTATAAAAAATAAAAGAAACCACAATTATTTTCTTTCCTTAAATGCTTATTCAGAATAATTTATGAAAAAAAATATTTAAAATATTCTATGAAATTATTTAATAGCGTAGTATAATTGTTTGGAATATTTGTAGAAAATCCTTGATGAAAATTTAGAACACGCTCTTAAATTCTTGAAAAATTTAATAAATGAAAAAAAATTAAGAAACTTTGTAACATTTTTTGCATATTTTAGATAGTTGGTGAATTTCCATCAAATTATTATAGATGCTTAAATAATTTTACGCTACATTTTTATTTTCCCTAAATTTCTCTGAATTTCTTACAGCTAGAAGAGTTTGGGGAATCCAAAATTGTGTATCAAAGATCGAATTTGATAAACAACAGAGCCAACGTGGAGGAAAAATTATGTAACCAAGTTATCGAAATTATAGATGGAGATCTAAATTTAAGAATATATCCCGAAGACATGATCGGATATAGAAAGTGCAGTAATTATCAGAATTTCGTATTATCCATTCTAGAGATAATAGTGCGGAAAATAAAAAAAATAAGTAGGTCTACAACTCGCTGCTACGTATCGAATATAAATAATTCGCGTTATAAACAAACTCATATATAAGTTTTTATCTTTTTCAACTTTTATATCAACTAGTAATCGAAGTAAGAATATAAAATAAATAAAATATGAAGAATTAATTGGTAAAAACGTAAAATGTATAACTCAGTATACGAATATGAAGGTGAAGGAAATTTTGATAATTTGTAATCATTCCCAAATATTAACAATTACTAATTTATGCAGTTTAGGTGTGTATCCAGAAAAGTACACTCGCACTCAACTGATTTTGCCTGGAGCGCTTCCTTTCTTAACATGCGAGAAAGTCATTCAGTACTGGCGCACTTCCTACTGTGGCTTTTTTAGTAGTTTAGTTTTTTCGTTGTAGATCGCCTTGGAATATTTCCATAATTTCATCCGATTTTTTACAGCATATCGTAACTAAAATCAAAAGCAAACAATAAATATATATTCGAAAGGGAAAGTTATTCCGTGATCTAAATCGTTAACCAGAATACAGTATGCTGTAAATCAACGAAAGCAAGTGTTAAAATTGAAATTTGAACGATAAATAAAGGTCGAGATTACCGATTCTATGGTGTATAACTCGTTATACTTTCACATTTTTTTCCGCTATTACTCTCGGTTAATGAGAAAATTCTTTTAGAATTCGAAAACGACACGTCAAGGATAAGATTTTTCCTTGATTTTTTTAAGAAAAATAATAATAAATTAATTAAGAGCATTTTTTCTCTTAAAAAATTTATTTTATCAGCTTTTGCATTTACTTAAAACCACAATTTTTCGTTCCAAAAAATTTTTTGAACAAAATTAAAGTACTGTAACTCGCTATTACTTCTCATTAAAAAAAAAAGCTATTAAAAAATTCGAGTCTATGATTAAACTCTGATTATTTTTATGATAATATGTTTACATTTTAATGATTAATGACTCTTATTTTTATTTTTATATATTAATGAATGTTATTTTTATCTTCTCTGCTGTTTTATATTTTTAGATATTTATTTTATATGAGGCCATTTTGAAGTTAATCCAATTCACTTTCTATATATATTAAATTTTGATTTCAAAATTTCTAACAAAGTTTTATTGGCCTAGCGTGTTTTATATCAAAATTTTGTGCGATTTTTTCTTATTTTTTGTGTTTCTGGATGATTAAGAGAACTCAAAACCTCGGAAAAATACTATTTTTTTAAATAATAGAAAGTAAATTAAACTCTTCAGTACTTGCCATTCTAAAATTCTTTGATAAAAAAAAGAGAGAAAATTATTTTTCGAATATAAATTTTTGTAAATTATTACGAATACTTAATTAACGAATTAATATTTATTAAATGCGTTACAAGTGAAGAATTTTTTCAGTATTTATTAAACTTTTATATCCAAATTCTACATAAAGATAAAATATTTTCTCCCGACCGATTTCTGTTATTTTAATGTAATTAAACTTACATCCTAAGTTATAATAATAAAGAAAACCTTACAAATTTCTTGGAGGAGAGAATGATGTCTTCTCTATCAAACATGGAACTTTTCACCAAAAGAATGCCTCGCACCGTTGATAAATCTTTGGTAGATTAATCAGTAGAAGTTATCTAGTTTATAGCTATCCTTCCAGCCAGCCTTACCAGCTGAAGGTTAAATACTTGCTTAAGTACTTTCTCCCTTTTGATATTAACCAATAAACTCGATCATTCTTTAAGGTTATATCCCAGCTATTATATCTATTAATCTTATTTTAATCGATTTATTTTGAAAGGAAAATTAATGGCGGATTTAATTCTTGGACAGGAAACCACTAGGAAAACTAAGTATCTTCATCTCATCGCATTTATTTGATATAAATTAATTACTGTTTATATTTTTCGATTTTGATGTTGGCAACTTTCGTTGCAATATCAAAATCGAAAAATAGAAAGCAGTGCTTGATTTTTACAGTTTTGATTCTGTGGCCATAATTGATGATGGCCGAATGGACCATCTATTATTCTCATCAATAATCTAAATGTTTCTTACAA
>WUQG02377340.1:0-18005 GCA_011317285.2 Androctonus mauritanicus | reverse complement strand
CTTCCTTTTTCAATATATATTTATTTTAGAAACACTTTCAAAAATAAATATATATTGAAAAAGGAAGAGCTCAAACAAATCCTTGAGAAAACTCATTTTGGAGAAATTTTAATCTGTTGATCTTTCTGTTTAAATGGAATCTGATTCTGTAGTTTGATAGCATGACTTCCAGGAGGTGAAATATTTTTCTGCACTTTAAGATGGCGCTAAACTTACAAAGCAATTCTTTTTACCATACCATGTTATAGGCTGGCATCAGGTCAATAAAAGTGGTACCTGTCTTCAGTTTCTTCTGGAAATCTCAGTAAATTGATTAATCTTGCTACAATAAGATTGAAACAATTTCTGCAAGATCTGAAACCAATTTGCTCTTCAGAAAAGACTTTTATAAAAGCTGATATTCTCAGTAGTACAACTCTCAAAAATTTTGCAGGAAATGCAAAGCAATGAAATTAAATGGAGATTTTATTATAATGTTTAAGTCCATCAGCTTGGGGAAGAAAAAGCATAAAAATTGATAATGTTAAGATTTATTTCAATATTTTGAGTCTATTAGGTATTATTATTATATTTATTTAAATTATTATTAGTGATATTTAATGAAAATAATGTATCACTTGTCCTTTTAGATTTAGACATTTGGTTTTTTTTATATAAAATACATAAATAAACTTTAAAATATTACCAGACATTTGTTGATTGTTTTTAGGCAGATTTGAACATGTTTGTTACTTTATGTAAGAAAAAAAGAAATGCACTCATAATTTTTAAAATGTTTTTAGTAAGTTAATGTATTATTTTTTGTACTATATTTAATTTCATATATTTCAATATAAAATTCCATTCAGATTTTTCTCAAAACTATGAAACAAATACAGTTGAAAAATTTTGACATAATTTTTATTATTGAATATCATTTTAATTATTCCAACTAATGCTCTGAACAGTTTTGCTTCTTCCTTCTAACATTTTAATATTTTCATCATCATTCCTAACTTACCTTAAACCTAGCACTTCAACCTTATTCACTTTCAGCCCCTTTTATGCTAATGAGATGCATACCGGTGAAAGGTTTGGGGCCGATGTACTATAGGCCGGTGCCGTCAGACGGGGGCTCAAGAATTCCTGTCTACCGATGGGTAATAATAAAGCTTTTCTATTATAAATCTTTACAAAGTATACTGGGTGTCTGGGATCTTTTGGTAGCTCTATAGATTTGTGAGCCCCACTGCTTGACTGCACCGAATCTTATATTAAAATAAATCTTGTTATGTTTATTATATTCTTTTTGTAAACTACTATGTGCCTAACATTCTGAAGCATGTGTTTTTAATATCCAGATATAGAATGTAATTATTTTCATCCAAAGATATATATATCAATATTCATTTATATAAATATATCATCTTTAAACTATATATAATTTCATATATTATTTAATTTTCCTGCATGTTGTATTTTACCATAATTACACATTATAGAAATATTGTCCTTCTTAATACACATCTTTGTTTTATATTGCCACTTGTTGGTAACTGTTCCCAAGATTGCACCCTATACTATTCCTTTTGCTGTACCCTCCCTACAGTTCCTTGTATGCTAATGGAACTAAAGGTATCCTGTTTGGCTAAAGCAATCAGTCAAGATTCTACGCCAGAGAGATCCCAGCCACTCAGACGTTTGCTGACTCACTTCCTACCATCTAGCTGGGTTTATAACCCTAGGTAACGTCTCCTAGGGAACTATGTCCTGGCCTAATTTAGATTTAATATAATATTGGCCACCTTTCTAATGTAAAATTGGATATTGTAATTTCTGTTATAAAGTATCACCCTAAATTGTATTAGTAATATCAATATATATGTTAAATTTTTAAAATTTAATATAAATTAATCAAAATTTTAATGCTAAAATAAATATATATATAATGAATAAAAGACTAAGATTTACATTACTTTAAAAAAAGTAATCATTATTTTTAACATAATTTTTTCTAACTGAAAATGAAAAGAATTATTTATCAAATACAATATTAACTATAAAATGTAATAGCTAAATAAAATTTACAGCTTAGAAAGGTGGTTATTATTCTGATAATATCTTAAGTTTAATTAACATATTTAATAAAATACTATTTTAGCATATTTTTTATTAATATTCCTATTCTATAATATTTATTCAAACTAATTTTCAGCTAATAGCAGTTTTAATATTCTGTTTTCATTTTCCCTGTGATAACCAACCATCTTTGGTGAAAACTAACAATAATTATAATAGTAATAGTTTTCATTAACATTTTTTTGATATCATATACAAAAAATATCAACAAATAAAAAAAATAATTACAATATAAAATATAACATTGTTTTGAAATAATATACATATAACAGGACCTGAAAGAGAAGAGATGGGTCCTGGATCAGTTATAATAACAGATTGGTTCTGTTTTATTTATAACTGAAAATAAAATCAATAAAACAGAAAAAAAACAGATACCCAAACTACTCTGAAAATAATAAAATATATGAATAAATCAACAAAGCAGATTTTTCAATCACTTTCATATCATATTTTTAAAAATAAGACATTAAATTTTGAGACCCTTCCGGTCCATAGCCCTTTTTCACCCTCTATTTGAACCTGTTTATATATATTTATATAAACAGTATATAAAATAAACATATTTTAAAATGCTAAAAATATTGTAAAACTAATCTTTGTTAGATATCTTAAAAATTTCAAAATCCATAAGTTATTTTTTAGTTTCTTATACTGTGATTTAATTTCTATAATTTATGCAATTATTATTTCTTTACTTTATTTTTATGTTGAATGAAAATATGTAACTTATTCTATTTCTTTAATTATTGTTCAAAATATATTTTTTAAATATCTTTGTAAATTTATAACTTTATTTAAAAATGTTATCTATTATCTGGATTTATTTTTAATATCACGAAATTATTTTATATGGATATTTCCTCACCAAAAATTTATCATCAATAAATTGCCCTTCGAACTCATCCGTCGAGCCGTCGTATTGGCATTAATAATATCTTGTGTGATTTGGCAGTGTAATTAAAACTCGTCTAATCTATCAATTAAGAAAACGATCATTACTAATTATTCAAATTTTAGTTGTACTTATTATTAAAATCTACAAAATATTATAGCTTTTACATTAGAAGAAAAATAGGAATACTATTTGCTCTTTTCTCTACATACTGTATATTTATAAGAAAAAACTGAAAAGTTCGCCAACCTATCCACTCTTTTATTTAATATACCGTTTATTAGAAGTAATGGAAAGCCGAATTTCGATCGTTTTCTTTTTTCATAATTGAAAGAATTTGGACTGCTTCATTTTAAATTATAAAATTTATTATATTGAAATTAAATTCTCAAAATTATAGTATAGTCCATAGCATATTGATTAGTATATATCGATAGAAGACAAAAGAATTAAATGTGTATCTGGTGAAAATTACAAAATGTCGTGTATAATTTTTAGCTAACTTTCAAAAAGAAAGTGAAGACTGCGAGTTGACTTTCTTTTTGAAAGTGAACTCGCAGTCTTCACTTAGTTTTCTGTATGTCCCAATCAATAACCTTTTTAACTATTTAGTAGATTTTCATGAAACTCCTTATGGATTTTGTCATCAAAAATTATTCGTGACGTCTCTTTTAGCACTGCAATTTCGAGTATTTAATCACATTGACAACGACATTCAGCCTTGTGGATATTCTCTTAATATATTTATTATTTTTGTTTTTTGAACTAGTTGACAAGTTTTTATGAAATTTAGTAAATAATTAAGTCGGTGAAGATGACCTCGAAGATACAGCATTTCTTTATTTTCAATTACCTGTATATATACCAAGCAATCTTGGAGAGAATTAATCACCTATTTTCTAAACCGTGTCTTTTATCATGGAATGATTTCATAAAGATATGGGATTCAGTGATATAATATCTATATACAGTATGTTGTATGCTATAATAATCTAAAAATAGTTTCATAGTTATTACGGGGAAATTCAGAAGACTGAATGTTGGCTATTTTTGAATTTACAGGACTGATTACGCTTATTTCAAATTTGATTTTAATAGCGTGAATATCCTGCTAAATTTTATAAAATTAAATCAAATAGTTTGAAAGTTGTTTAGGAAAAATTTTAAGAAATTTGAATGTACGCTATTTTTAAACGAATTAATCTACTGGGGCAATTGAAATGTCATCGAGAATATCTTCAACTACTTGCCTATCTGCTAAGTTTGATAAAAATTCGTATAAACAATTCAGGATATATTGAGAATAACTCGTACGGTGAACATCGTCATTTCTTAATTTTTGAAAATGGTTAAATGATGTGGAGTTGAGGTTAGCTTCATGACAAAATATTAATATTAGATTTCATAAAAATATACTAAATACAGTAGTTTGAAAGTTATTACAGGGACACAGACAACCGCGTGGTAATCTCATAACCTCACTTTGCTTCGCTAAAAATGGCGAATGTTCATTGGAAATTTCTAATAAGCTTTTCAATTGTTTGATTGGTCTTTAATGAGCTTATCCCTATTTAATATCATAAAATGAATCCTTAAAAATTAATTAATCTGTAGTTTTAGCCATTTAAAAATGGTAGTCATTCAAATTTTTGAAATTCTCTCCAATAACTGTAAACTATTTCAGAAATTTTTATGACATTAAATGATATGCCATTGAAGATGATTTTAGTGACACGAATGTTAATCCCTCATTTTTAATCATTCAAAAATAGTTCATATCTTTGGATAGTAGATAATCAATTTCTTTCTTTTTTTTTCAGAACTGCTTGTTTAAAGTTGCTAAGAAAAAATTTATTGGTTGAAGTTAGACTTGTCAAAAATACGAATCAGAATTCTGTTATGTTAAAGATTCATCGTTAAAATATTAACATTTTTTATATTGTTAAAAGAAAAACTTTCAGACTAGAAAATTAAAAATTCACATTGTCGACACAATTTTAAAATCACAAAATCGTGTGTTTAAAAATTCAGAGGTAAAAATTCGTCTTTAAAATTTTTATATTCCGTAATTTACATCAGATTGGCATTTATTTATTTATTTTTGACAAAGTTTCGATGTGATAAAAGTTATGAGATATGAAATGATTTAATTAAAGACGAGAATTGCCAGTTAGCTATTTTAAACTTATGTCGAGGTTGTGAATTTTTAATTGCTAGAATAGAAGAGTTGTTAGAATCAACAGTTTTGCGCTTATGTCAAGATGGATCTTTGCTATAACAAACATAATAACAAAATCACACTCGTATTTTTTAACAGAATTCTGGTGCTGTTTAATTCTAGTAATTCAATATTCATTCTAATAAGCCCATTCTGTAGCAACCAGTAATCGCACTAGATACACCCAATTCTTTTGGTAAATTTTCATTACCAATGGTTTTCCATCGATTTATACTAGTTAGTTAGATATGGAATTATATTGAATTTGTATCATTTTGAGCTGAAGCGTCTGACTTTTCAATGTTATTTCCGAAAAAAGTAAATACTTGGATTTATTTTCAGGTGCGCGAAAGGAGCGAGCGCAGCTCCCCCATGTGGCAACAACGTACTTCCGGTCCGGGGGACACCAGCAGCGACATCAGCGCTCCCAGCTTCAGTGAAAGTGACAGCTACAGCACCAACAGGTCGTTTCATCTCACTCCACCGACCACAGCACGTACAGCAGGAGGTGAAATTTTCTTTTTCTTCTGTCCTTACTCGCGGCTGATTTCTTTCGGCTAATTGATTGTGTGTTTTGGTGGTACAGGTAGCAGACCGTCCAGTCGGCCCAACAGCCGGCCACCCAGTCGTGCGGGCAGCGACTTGTCGGCCGAGAGTCTGGAAGCCAGGAAGAAGTCATCCAGACAACGTATACCCAGCAGCAGTAGTTCCTCGCAAACGCCGGCCATCAAAAGTTCCGGTACCCCGTCCCGCATTCCATCGGCCAGGTCCGAAAGCGGACGCGGAAGAAGCAGCAAGCCCTAGCCATGATCGGTGGAAGTGTGGCCAATAACATTCCAGTCAACGGGTTGACTCGTCTTTCGCTTTTACTAGCTTTTGTTTCCGAATCTCATTCTTTTACAAATCTCGATTTTACTGTCGGAAGCTCAAACTTTTAATTTTCAAAATATATTCCCACTTATCAGAAAAGTTGGGTTTATGCATCAAATCAAAATTCGTGTCCAGATGTGCCTCAGTGTGCATGTATGTGTGTGCGTGTGCATTTGACATTTTTAAAAAAACCGACAGTTGGGATATCTTACGCAGCTTCGTCTTTTTATTTTTTATTACCATTGTTTTTCACGCGAGAGAAAGTTGTCGCGAAATGTCCGATGTTAATAATTTTTTTTTTTTTTTTTTTGTTAATTTTCACAATATGGCAACTAAATAACAACCCGAATAATTTTAGAATCTTTTTTTTTTTTGTATTTTTGACATTCCTGTTTAGTTTTCCTATTGTCGAGAGAGATATATTTTTGATTAAATTATCTTCGACAAATAAGGGTGAAGGAGCCAACTTGTGTTTCATACGTATGGATGAGGATTCGTGTGACAAAGATAAAATTTATGAGAAAAAAGAAAGCTATTTTGTTGAATTGTTTGTATTTAGAAGATTGTATGAAAAGATCCATTAACACTTATATGTATCTAATGCTTTTTATGTTTGCTGAAATAAATACATAATGTTTAGTAATGTTATGTCCTTTTGTTTCCTTTCTTCCATTTGCATCTTTAACCATTTCAATTTTTAGTAGCGATAAATAAATAATTAAAAATATTTAAAGTAGTTTTTTAGCAGAGAAAAAAAAATTAGCAATTTTAAATATAATTTTTATTTAAGATGATGTATAGTATAAATATTAAAATGATTTTCTATGTTATATAATTCGTTGGAGGATGAACTCGTTAAATACATTTAATACTTTCGACATTTTAAGAAGTGAATTTCTCGCTCATCAGATGGCGCTAATGTAGTTAACATCCAACCATCTACGTTAACATCATTATCGTTGGGTCTGGATGACTTTCCATGTTATTTGGTTTTTTTTAATCTAGGATAGGTTTAAATATCGTCAGAAAAATTCGTGCCAAAAAAGTAATAATGCTATGTACCAATACATTGGGTTTTTAACGAGCGGCAGCGGCACTACTAATTGTGCCATCAATACCAGCGACTTGACGTCTGCTAACATCAGTTTGTTCCATAATATAGTAGCGAATATAAGCGTTTAAACAGAATTTTCATCATCTGGTCATGGATATCGAATTCTTGAATACTGTGCCTATTGAACATATTCCCAAAGTGGGTATTATTTAATATAAATACCTTCAAACAGATTTTTCGAAAGTAATATTAAAAGATTTTTTCTGAAAGATAACCGCTGTCTAGGATGGTAATTACCATAAACGATTTAAATGGCCGCTATTCAGATTTCTTTGCGCTTTTTTCCCCTCTTTAGAATGTCGATGGTAGAAATTAATTACATGTTTCCAGATCGCATACGGTTACAATTACCATATAAAAAGTACGAGTGGTGGAAATTTATACATTTTTAAACAACGACTAATTACGTTCGAGTAACGATCGCCGTCCCGTAAGATGCGGTATCTTATAAAGACGGCAATTTATCTAGTCAGAACCAATTAACAAATATTTATAATCAATTTTTTTTTTTTTTTTTGTATATATGGCAACAAACCAAACTAAAATTTCATTACCTAGAAAAATTAATTTATATAAATTTTTGTGTCATCAAACCTGCATACAACGTTTCCTTGTTTTAACTGATAGGCTGTCGTTATTTAAGTTATGCTAGTAACTAATAAACGAATACAGTGTAAGCAATCTTGAAAATGTAAATAAACCATATCTTTCAACATTTTTCGTTCATCTAATAATTTTAATTGCAGATAATAATCAATAAATATTTATCGTTCCGAGAATTGAGTTTACTTAGAGCATCCACCGAGTTTTTTTTTTTATAATTTTATTTTAATACTAGTCAATCCTATATTATAAAAATTATATAAAATTTCATCATCTCCATCATTTTTAAAAGTATATCGAAGCTTGTTTGTCTACTGTTCTACCATTTCTTCAGTTTGTTTTCCAGATTGATTCACACTCTTTGCAGAAAATGTTGTCATTAATCTAGTGGAAAATTATAACAGAGAAATTAACTATTCTGGCCACAACATAAATATTCATTTTTCTAATTTTAATTACTTTTAAAAATTGACTATAAAAATTCAACTCTGTGGTTACTTTAGAAATTTGATAAAACTTTTAAAGTTATGTTAAACGGACAGTCTAGAGTAAACAAACTTGTCCAAGATTTGACCCATTTACGAGAAGGTTTTTGGATAATTAAGATGTTTAAATTGTTTGGAAAAATGCGACATCGTCTCAAGTTTGTTTAAAGACGACGAAATTCGCAAATTAAACCAAAGTAGTAAAGCTTATGAGAAGCATAAAGTAAACAAACAAGTGGACGATTCTGTTACTACTTGATCTGGTTTATTAAGTAGATTTTGTATTAATAAACTTTCGCACGGGTACAATAATAATTAAGTATTATCAGAAGAGAGATCGATGTAGAGTCCTTTCTAGACTATAATGTCCAGACCCAAACTAATAAACTGTCATAATATTTATGATTTATCTTCTACGCTCTATTTATATCAATCAAATAATAATCGTCCTCAACCTAACTGACTTTTATTAAAGTGCAAGCGCGATAAGACTGTTCGACATCCGTTCCAACTACAAAATTCGCAAATTTAGCTGACAAATTTGCCTGAGAATGATGTACAAGTTTACATTGTCGCTATGTTAACAATAACAATGTAACTAGATCTCGTCAAACTTCTTCCACGTTTCCGGAATATTTTCCTGAAGTGTTTGTTTATTTTTCGCGACTTTTAAAGTCTACGCTCGAAAATACTAAATTTATTGTATCTTCTACGAAATTCGAGCTTTCAAGCTGAAAAAAAATGAATGATGATTTTTTAATTATGATTACGTTTTTTTAATGCATTAACTAAATACAAATTTACGAAACTTAAGTTTTTAACGCTTCTACATTAAGGAATAGTTTAGTCAAGATCACGTTTTTGAACTCGGATGCTGTGAACAACAGGTTTATAAAAGTATCTCAAGATTTATAGAGTAAAATTAGCATGAACATTCACTACGGACGTAACCTATACCGTAAAAAAGTTTAAGTACTTTTTTCTTAAACTATTTAATATGCTCCAAGTGCTTTAGCACATCTTAATAATGGTTTGAATTATTACATCAAGTTTCTAGCTTGCTTAGGTTAGTTTTATTTTAAAACTGGAAACTGCAACAATAATAACATTTACCAGTTATGAAACGTAAGCGACTCCATAAAACTACACTTAAAATTCCGACTTAACGCGGAAGTCCAAATTCGTATTTGATGTCTACCAGACTTAGAAAACAATCTGCAGCTATTCGCTTTGATCTGCAAAATCACGAAGGAATTCTTTACTTTGCAGTAGGTAATTGAAAGGCAAGAGAAGGCACCAAAAAATATCCTCCTCCATGACAAGTAGTCAGCACTCATGGCATACAGATGCGCGCCTATGAATATTGATGTCTTTCGCACTATGAATATAAAGAGATGGTTCTTATCGGGTGAATGAGTTATACCAACTCTGTACAAAACGCCACTTATTTAAGAAAGGTGGGGAGGATGCCACCGTGGTTGACATTGCCAGTTATCTGTTTGTCAGAACAAAAAGACTATTTCCTGAGAAAAACATGAATATCAAAAATGGGAGGAGTACGTTGCGTGTCTAGATAAGACTCGCTAAAGGTGTGGAAGATTTTACAGCATTCGGGAAATCCCATTTTCCACTGATGGCTATTGTCAGTTTGATGCATATTTTTACTTCTTGCAACTGGAAAATAAAAACCTGACAAATAACAAATCTCTACGTTTTCTTTAAAAATTACATTCTTTAGTTTTCAGTTATCGATGCAAAATCATCGAAAAAGTAACTAACTAAACAACAGCGTTAATCTCAATAAAAAAAAACTGTATGCTCGATTTTCTTTCGATACTGAATTTAGCACAATAAAATTCTCTTGACGAGTTTCTAATTAACACTTTTGGCATGACGAGAATCGTTTTTAGATATGTAATGTAATAGTAAATGAAGTTCTAACACCCCAACATTTTTGTCATGATGAATTATTTCCATTGCCTGGGGCGTCATACCGATTCAACAAACGTCGAATCTGACGTGTTTCCAGCTAACATAACACTTGTTGTTGCTGCTGACACGGCTAATATTTTGACGATGCACAAGGATGTATAGTCCATGCCTGGGGTCATCTTCATAAAGGTGTTCTTTGTGCAACGTCTAGTCAATAATCTCCATTCGGAAAGAATATCTCTTGTGTTATATTGCGCTGTCGTTACCTTTACCGAATATTTCTACTTATTTACGAGAGATACTTTAATAAAAAAAAAAATATCCACTTTTTTGTTCTGGAAAACAAACACAAAAAAATAGCCTATAAAAAATCGAATGAAGGATGCGAAAATCGATACTGAATGACAAACAGGATTGGTAAAGTCGATGTTAATTGAATCTTCAAATTTAACTGCTCTCAACTTCAAATAGAGAGTGGCTATTTGATAGTGATATCACGTTTTGATACTTCATCGCTGGCGACACTGTCGTAACGTACAAAAAAAGCGCAATTTACGCATAAAAACTGAGTTATGTAGAAAAATTGTTTAAAAAATAATGGCACGTTTAAAAAACTTCGTTGATAGAATCGTATTACTTTTAATAGTCGAAAGCAGAAAAATCGCATTTGAGAATAGGAGTAAAATAATTGTTGGGCGTTATTTTGCTTTATTCCTACTTCATTTATCACTAGATACTTGTGAAAACATGCTGAGAAATTTAAATTTTATATACACTATACGTTTTAAAAACTAATTTATTCTGTAATTTGAGTAATCCTCCTGTTGCAGACTGTTTTCTTAGTAAAAAAAAATTTTTTTCTTTTCTTTTTTTGTTTGGCAGAGTTTTAAAACAGGTCCGGCTAAATTATTTTCAACATTTTTCTCTTCTCTTCTTTTTTATATTGAGACTTTAACGATTTCTAGTTGAGTTCGAGTAAGCAATTTATCATCGACAGTTCAAACATGTTTTGTAAAATGAAAGTCATCTCCATTTTATGGTGATAAATCGCCTCTCGTCTGGCATTCAACTGAAATATCATAAAATTTTTCTTTATTAATTTTTGATTCAGAGAATTTTATTACAGAGTAATTTCTATAACTAAGCAGATTTTTTTTTTTTAATAGACGAATTTATTTCGTCATGCGATTCCGGATGAAATATTCAATCTCTTGGAACTCATAGACATGTTTATGTTTAATCAAAACAAACTTAAGTATTGATAACGAATTGCTTTAGTTAATCCCCTCCAGTTTATCACTGGTCTATCTTATCAACTCGTCAGATTATTGTCTGGTCTGAAGAGCGTTAAAATTAATAGAACATCGAGATTTATGGACGACTCGAGTCGAAGACACGTTTCAATAAACGTTCTAATAGCGGAGAGATAAACGTTTGACGGATTCGAGTGGTTTATAAAAACGTAATCGGGAAAACGTTGGCAATCTAAGAAAGTCTGTGTCAACATTAGAAAACGCAACTTGCCAGTCTGTCAATCACATGGAAAATGATAAGGACGCCATTCGTGAAGACTGGGATGTTAGCCAAACTTTTTTTTTTTTTAGTAGGCAGTAAAAATGCGTTTGGATCACTATCATTTTTACTTTAACCACTATTATCATTTGTACTATTATTTGAAACAGAAAATTATCGGTTATGTTAACGCCTTAAGTCACGTAGGGCACATTTCCAGAGACCCAACAGGTTGGATGTCTCTACTTTTAGATGAATCAGACAGATGTGTAGTTGGAGAGAGCCAAAACGCGTAATCAGATCTCAAAGGGGTGTTGAAACTCTAAACTGGCGATCAGGTAAAGGCTGCGATTAACCTCATTAGTTAACTCGGATAGAAAACTCCGAAAAAGGGCACTTAGCCAGACGATCGAATGTCAATAAGCACTTGATAGAATATGGATGACTTCTTAGAAGTGCTATAATTTGACTGCCGGAAAGATCGTGTTGCTCCTAAAAGAAACTTCTCCTTACACAGTTGATGAAGAAAAGAATTAGCCTAATTTTGCTATTGACGGTTCATTTAAATCATAATTAATAACATCAGAAAGACGGTCAAGTGCGATTGGTCCTCCGGTTACCGATGGCAGACGGTTTTAAAATAGCAACTTCAAGGAATGTAAAGCCCTGTCTGTTTGTTCTCTTAACGTATTCCCATAACACCATTTGAAAAAGTTCAAGACCTATATAAGATTTTCAAGTGTAGATAAAACTAAATTTTAGCTTTCTTTAAATCGCTTTAATTAAAGGTTTTCTTGTGCTCCTAAAATTGATTCTAATTTCTAAAAATAGTTATTTTGAAAACTAAACAACAATTTTACAAGAGTTTAGTGGAAAATTTAACAAATTTAGTTGGCTTAAGTTGTTCTGATCTTTTCTATCAAAAATGTTCACAAACCAATCTAATTGTCTTTCAGATTATTCTACGTAATTACTAAAGCTATTACGTATGCTCTATAAACGTTTTATAACTTAACTCCTATTAATAGACTGCTGTATTAGCAAAACTTCTCTCATTACAAAACTCGGTTATGCCTAATTTATAACGGTTTTTCAGCATTTGGCTTGACGGATCGATAAATCGCGGGCATTTAATTGTTCGTTTTTTTCTTCCGCACTGTTCATTTATAAGTAAATCTCTTATATTGCACCTTTCCGAAAACCTGGGCCCACTAATTACCGGATAGCGACCGCATTAGAGTGCGGTATGTTGGCTATTTTTTCGCAAATAGCGGTCAGAGGCGAGAGTAAAGCCCCCGACTGATTAAGCTAGTCATCTACTTGGGTGGCGCTGCCTATTTTCTGATGCAGAATTATCTAATGTCTAATCTGTCAGAGAAGAATGATGGAAAACATGGAAACGTAGACTGATTTCTCTTGTTTAAAAATATCGTATGATGTCCAAAACAAAGTCGTATTGTCGAGACGAAAAGCACGGAATTTTTCTACTCTATTTTTGATTGATATTTAAAAATAAGCAATTAACGGCAACACTGTAGATCGAATGGAAGACAATAGCTATATCGTCGTCTGCTTTTCTTCACAGTATGTTAACTTTTGTGAATGAATTGCTATATTAATAGGCATTGTCGGTTCTTAATAAGTCTGTTTTCCATCAGTTGAAGTTAAGAATGACGTAAACACTTAGGATTTCGACCTTTTTTGACCCTTAACACTTAAAAGCCGAACAGTGTGTGACCGTGGGTGTAAACCCGTGATTTTTAAAATAACGCTGGTTTATTGTGATGAAAGCCTGGGTAAGATATATCCATTAATTATTTTTGTTATTTTAATAAAGTTTTGTCGTGCCCTATTTTGCATCTCTCGTGAGACACTTATCAAATCTGCATAATGAAAATGTCTTCTCTATGCATGAATTAATTAAGATATTCGGTTACAGAAACAAAAATAATTTATCCATAGGACACGAAACAAAACAAACCGAAGATAATAACAGACGGGCGATTATCTCTTCCACGTTTACTTCTCGGCAGTCTGTCATTATCTTAGCGATATTAAGGAATCAAGGTGAAGCTGTTCTAGGAGTGGTTGAATCGAGTGTGACTGGATCTGGGCCAACACGTATAAATGGCAGACAGGCATGGTTTGTAGTTCCTTAATCAACTTGCCCGCTGATCAGAAGCCAGCCAACAGCCTAAATTTCCGAAGATTAATCTTTAATATTTATCAAACCAGGATCGTTTCAATGTAAGTTTATTCTCCACCATTTTGAAAAATTGTTTCTTTCGAGATTTTTTTTTTTTTTGTCACATTAATCTCCATCGTAGTTTGATCGTTTGGAGAAGGTCGAGTTCTGTCATTAATTAGAAATCATTCATCGAGCAGTTGACAATGCTATATGCCCTTGAGAGTTTTAGATTCCCTCAACTTACGGTGGTTTGCGTCATTTTGATAGACAGTTAGTAGTTAGAATTTCAAAGGGTCGAATTTTAATCTTAAGTAGTGAAAAATCTAATCGAAATTCGAATATATTCCGAGCACATTTTTTTATCTTGGGCTTTCATAAATTTTACGTGTTAATCCGACCGAGAGGTGTAATTAATTAAACTGGCGGTTTGTGATCTTAATGTGGCGCAGTCACGCCTGTCTAAATTCTACATTGAAAAAATTATCAGCCAGAAGACGTACAACTCTTAGGGATCGAAACGAGAGGCGACTCGAAGATATCTTAGTTAATTTTTCCGTGACTAGTATGCATGAGTTAATTGCTGGGGCATCAACTACAAATGACATCAAGATGAACTTTAATTACATAGTTGGCCCTACTTTTATGTATTTCGCGGTTCCAATGCGCAACATGTAAATGATAAAGGCGTGAAGACTTTTGTCTTTTTCATGGCATCAGCCGGATCCCGGAGCAGGGTCAAGGGCATCTCACCCTTACTGATATTATCGGCTTAACAATGGAGGGCCCACCAATCCTTTTGTGACGAGAGAGAAGCGGGAGCAGCCTCCGCTCTCTTTTCTTATTCCAAGAGAGTTCGACTTTTCCCATTTGTTTACAGAGGTGAAGGTGAAAGAATTTCGAGCTACTGCACTTATTTCCAGTAGCGTCATATTTTTTCCCAACAAAACTCATCTTAGTAACGTTTCTACGTAGTTAATTCGGCATTATATGCATATGTTATAAATTAACACAGTTCTAGAACGACCCTTGAATTCGGAACACTTATTTTGGCACAAAAACAACTTTAAAATCAGCAGTTTTCGATTGCCAGACTAAATAGCACAAAACGTAATAAGCTTACTTCAACATCCATAACTGGTCCACACCCTAATACTAAATGCTCATGGCTCAGAAAAACCTAATCACTGTTTTCTTTTTTTTTTACTCTTTTGTCTGTTCGGGGTGGGGATTGACAAAGTAGTCGAGTTGAAGTGGGTTGGTCCCCAACCCACGCTTAGCCTCAAATTACAGCATGTGTCATGAGATGCACTAGCCACATTGTGGACACAGAGCAGCTCGCATTCCGAGAATCATCTCGGGAAGGAAATTACTGTGATTTACAGCTGTCTCCCGACTGAGAATTATCATCTCGACGATTGAAGACATAGAAATTCTCAATCACTTTATATTTTTTCCTCCCCTTCTAGTGTGAAGCGTAGCTTGCTGTTTCTCTCAAACATCCATCTGAACTGTCACGGACTCCTCTGTACGCTAATAAATAATAATATTCTTAGCGAAACGATTAAAAAATATTTTGTAAAAATATTTCTTTTGTAATTACAATACTTAAAGATCTTATTTTAGCTTGCATAATTGTCTGAAAAGTAAATCTAATTTTCAAGCACCTGAGCATCTTATCAACCCAAAATAATCAAGGTCTTTGAACAATGAGTTAATTGAATAGAAGATACTTTTATATGTACAAAAAAACCACTCTACAATTAATTTTGAGCCTAACCCTTTATCTTCCTCAATAGCTACAACGAGAAATTTTCGATTAGCTTAATAGAAAATCGAGGAATTTGATTTTGTTTACTTCAAACCTCTAGATAACGCGTGGTGTGATAAACAGTGACCCAAATTCCTGTTATACCTCCAAAAGTTATGGAGTTTTGCCAATACTTTTTAATGCCAATTGGACCGAGTCAATTATTTCGATTCAAAATATCCTGGAACCGAACCATTGAGTTGTATTAGGTGATTGTCCTCCAAACAAAGACGGATTATGACGTAATTTTTCTGGAGGTTGATACATCAGACTGTTTGTCTCTTTAAAGATACCTGCGAAGTTATAAAAGGGAGATTAATGAGATGTTATTTGTAGAAAAACTAAATCTTAAATAGAATCAATTGAAAAAAGTACAAGGTGTAAGAAAAGCCTAAAAAATCTGTTCCGGTTTCTAATTTAGGTAAAATTAAAGATGGTGAGCGCGGTATGAGATTTCCACGAAAATTATGTCAACTGTGAAAAAAATAAGCAAAGAAATTTATCTCGGTAATGAACCAAAAAGACGTAGGCCTAATTGTTTTTAAGAGAAGGGAATTAAATAAATATCTTTGATAACGCATCCGTTGTGTAGTAGTAGTTATAGTCCACAGATGGAGAAGTAGATAACTTTACAGTAGTTATTACAAGATAATTCTCTAGTATAACGTTCGCCCTTGACACCACGCAAATTCCAACGTGATGTGCCTCGTATTTTTGTGAAGGATGACCACATCGGTCTTTTAACTGATAACAAGAAGTGGGCTATATCCTAGTATGTTGCATCTAGAAGCTTTCAATAATAAATACTGTGTTATAATCGAGTCTGGTTACGTTTCGCAAGATACGCACATTCGATTTCTATTTACAGTACACGTAACAAGCCGGCACCAAACGTGTGAGATATGTGAAGGGAAAATGATAGATCCACGCTTATGTTAAATGCGTAATGTGGCGCCAGTCGGTAGTTGAAACTGTCTTTCCTTAGTCCAAACACGCTGCGGTCGGTCTTACAACTTAAACGTGAGCCACGTGAGAAAAATTCTAAATTGAAACGAAATAGATGTTTTCGTTGTTAACGGGTAGGCCAAGCCGAAAACATGAAAGAAACATTTTTATACCAATAGCTGATGACAAGCGAAGTAACAACTTTGGGCCAATTCCCACTGCGGCGTCACTTGTTTGCATAGAGATGAGGGAGATGGACAGCCAATTAGAAAACGTATATCTGTGACGTTATCACGGTCTGCTGATCGAAATAAATCCGAAAATAAAATAACTTTTTCGTTTTGATGTGGCACGGTATTAATATTGTATTTTCTAATTAAAAAAAAACTACTGAATGTTACTCATAGTTTTATTATTTAAATTATATACGGCGTCAATAAAAAGTATTTAATCAAACAAAATTAGTAGAATATATTCTATTTACTTCATTCAGCGACTTTGTTACATATATCGACGTTTCTACCTTCCCGAAGGAAACGGAAATAAATGATTTTACTGCCATCTAGTGTCGGTGTGAAGAAAACGGTGAATAAAATTTCCTTTATATCCGTGCCGCCGGATAACGCCAACGCTAATAGTAGCTTTATGCCGAGAACGAGAAGCTGCATTGCATTCTAATACTAGCCAAGTATCTCATTCAAATGGACATTTATTCGATGCCAGAGATATCAACTAGTCCATTAGAACTGTAACTCTTGTGACAGCTGGAAGTGGGAGATGTTTATCTGTAGAAATGGTTCCCAAACGATTTTCCGAACTTCACCCGCCGAAGATAACGACCGTCTTTTGACATGTACTAAGTGCTACAATCAGTATAGCGCTTAAACTGTCGATGGCCGACGGTGATATCCAAATACGCATTTCTGCAGCAATTCTCTTCTCGGCGGGAGTTTTCCATTCCAAAAACAAAAAAAAAAAGACTGTAATCATTTATGTAAAAAATAACTTTTTCATTTTATTTATTTATTTTTTTTAGAAAGACCTGTGGCAATATTTGCTATTCTCTCTTACAAGAATGACAAATAGCGCTGTTAATGATCGGAAAGATATTTTCCTTACCAATAAGGAAGAACTACATCATCTTGTCCAATATTAGGTCAGTTGTTTAATAAATTTCGAAGCGTTAAAAAAGGATTAGAATGAGATCCGCATAACATTTGTATTTTTTTTTGTAGATATTCAAATATCCGCCTGAGTTGATTATCTATACAAGGGTGTGTCCAGGTTGATGTCTTTTGTTGGAGATTTCACTCTTGGG
>WUQG02377230.1:0-18005 GCA_011317285.2 Androctonus mauritanicus | reverse complement strand
GAGGAATCCTGAAAACAAGCGAATGCGACAGAGGAATCCTGAAAACAAGCGAATGCGACAGAGGAATCCTGAAAACAAGCGAATGCGACAGAGGAATCCTGAAAACAAGCGAATGCGACAGAGGAATCCTGAAAACACGCGAATGCGACAGAGGAATCCTGAAAACACGCGAATGCGACAGAGGAATCCTGAAAACAAGCGAATGCGACAGAGGAATCCTGAACATGTGAATGCTACGTGCATTCACATGTTCAGGATTTTAAAAAAATAGATATAAACAATACTTTGAAAGTAGAATAACTCATTCAGAACATAACTGTATGTCTAAAATAAACATCTAAAAGTTATGGCAATTGAAATTCAAATCGGTAACTCTGTGGCAGATAAAAACTTAATTTATTTGCAACCATTGCAAATATATCTACTAATAAAGTAGACGATATTTATTTAAGCCAAAACAAATCACTGTAAAATAATGCAAATTATTATCGATAAGAAAGAAAGAAATAATAATAGCAGCAGCAACAACAACAATATGCAAAAATCTATAAAAATAAAAACAAAGTATATTTTAACCATTTTTCTTTAGGCTACGACTTAAGTAAAGATATTTAGTAGGCTATAGGCTACTGTAAATAATTTTAACTGCAAAATCCATTGAAACAATCTTCTGTTTTGAGACAGGTTCTTCCGGTTACGCTTCAACGCTATCCAACCCCGAACATAGTCACTATAATTACCTGCTTACTGACAAGACATACGTCATATCACTAAAGTCGACTGATGATTGCATGCTATCAAGTAACGACTCTGTTTTACATATCTTTTTCTCGCGATCTGTCGTTTGGGTAATCAATCTACATTCTTGAAGAAATCTTCTTCTTTTTACCAATACTTAAAGAAAATGTTAATAATTGATCTATTTTCAAAAGCTACTCTTCTCGGTAGATAACAAATTTATAAAGTTTCTAATTATAAAAGACTCGATAATTACCTTTTTTTTTTCTTTTAAATAATTTTTTTTTTCTGTTCACTTCCTAATAAATATGTTTTTAATAAAACGTTTTAATGACCTTTATGTGTGGTTTATAATTTTGTTTTAATTAATGGCTAGGAAAAAATAATATCTATTATTTTGGTGGGAAATGGATAACAAATTATAATTAAAACCAAACCTTAAAAAAATAAAAAAAATAAAAAAATTATAATGTATGCAGTTGTTATAAATAACGCTTAAGAAAAAGTTTTCTGATCTTGATTTATTGGCATTACTTCCTTTCCTTCACAGACGATAAAAACTCTTTCTTTTCGATTAAATAGTTTGATAATTAACAAAAATTTTTATTTAGTTTAGTTCTTGATCTGTTGCGAATTTCGTGTTGCTACTGCTTATTCATCTGGACGAAAATAATTTCCAAACCGATAGATGGTTATGACTGCTTTTGGGAAGGACAGGTGATTTACAAGCTTCAGTTGTATATCTGGATCTAAGTGGACAGCAAGTAGCTGTCAACAGATTATCGACATGAATATTATATAATTAATTTCTTTATATTTGTACTGTATTTTGCATACAATCATGACAAAATGTAAGTTACTACGTTTCCTTCCTACTTCACGCTAGCGATCTTACTCGCTTCTATTGTAAGAATACATTTGTCTTCACTTCAATATTTCCTCTTCTAACATCTTCTCTTGGGTTATACCTTTGAATTCAGCCTACTATCTCCTCCAATTATTTTCTTCGAAACTACTTTAGTAGATGATGAAAGGAAGTATCATTGATCCTACCAAAACAATCTTTATTCATAAGTCGCAGAAGTAGCTTAGTAAAAATAACAATTAGAAAGAAGCATCAACAAAATTCTACATTTTACGAAATTATTTTTTTTATAATCCTTTTGGAGGAAGTAATGAGATTTTTTTTTTATAACAACCTCTCTTTAAAAATGGGAATTTCCAATGACGCAACTTTAAATTTTTACTCCTTTAAAAACTCGTCATATCCTTTAAATATGGGTCAATATGACGTAATTGATCCTGGTGTCATCTTGATATTTGTTTACCGAATTTAGCAATATAACTTTTTATAATAAAGATTTTTAGATTAAGATAATTTCGGTTATAGGCTATCGCGAGTTATATCTCTAACTATTGCGCACAAGTTTATAGTTCTAAGTAATTTGCAAGTCCATTAATGTTTTTTTAAACTCAAATAAATAATATCGATATAACACGCGTGAAACAAATTAAATAGAGTAATCTATTAATGCGTGATCATCGGAGTTCGACGAAACGACAAATTTAGAAACGATTGATAAAGCTGTCATGTCGTCGATAAATTTTGACAAGATATAACTTAACTTTCGATTGACGAGTAAACCAATCGTCCGAATTATAAAATCTATTAAAAGGATATATATATATAATCAGGTACTTTCAGAGAAAATGCGAGGCCTAGGGCAACTAATATTTTTGAGGCCCTTCAAGAAAAAAAAAAGACAAAATTGACAAACATACAGATGCAAGTGTACAAGAAAAGCATTGATAGAGAACTTCAAATTTTGGCAAACAGTTATAAAAGTATACAAATATATATTTTCTAACATATTGAGTTATAAATTGAGGCTCCTAAAATCTTGAGGCCCGAGGCAGCTGCCCTTCTTGTCCTCTCTCTCTCTCTCTCTGATATCCACAGTATATAATCATTAAAACAAGAGCATTGCTTAAACTTAAACCCGGTTATTCTTATTAATACATTAAAGTTGGAACTGTGAAAAACATTTAAGGCATAAAAGCCAAGTTAATCAAGCTCAAATTTATCTGAACGCTTTAGCAATTAATTTTTTTTCCATACTCAAGTTTTTTATATGGAAAAAAAACTACCATCTGTAACATTCTTTAAAAAAAAAATACTTTTCTATCAAACTATAATATAAAATATGAGAAAATTTTTTAAGAGCATGGATAGAATAATGTCTTAATATATATATTTTCCCCATATATTAATAACTTTTTTTACTGTTAACTTTAAAAAAAACTTTACTGGAAGAAAAAAAAACTGATCACACTCTAAAGAACGTTTAATTCGAAAATAACTGCCAAAATTTGAATAATTAGTTGCTGGCAAAGAAATCGTTTCAGGAAATCATCAATTTTTCACGAAAAAAAAAAAAAAAAATAAGAAAAGTGTCGAATGCAGTCTCTCTCCTCCCAGAAATTTGGAAATTAAATATATCAACAGTTTTCCTTTCGAAATTACTTCTTGATATTTCTGTAACTTCAGTCTGAATCTCATAAAAATGTCTAGATTCTTCAATATAAAGTATAGTAGTCTGAATTCCGATATATTTTTATATATATATAAATGCTTAGTTATATAAGTTTTTACTTGGAATAACATTGATTTCGATTTAACGTAACATTTTAAAGAGTTTTTTATTTTTTTCCGTTCGCCATTTCATTCGATATATATATATTTCTATAATCAAAGAGAAACTCTATAATAGGGGAAAAAAGTCAATATGTGAGTTTTTTCGACTGACTTATTTGAAGGTGATATATCGATAAATAGTCAAAATGAGCATCTCGTATGAAGGATTGCCATATTATTTGACAGATTTATTTAATGCTCTCTCACTTAAAGAATCGTTTCTAGATCGAAATATTATAACCTGAATGAAAGTTTATATATACAACTAGTGTGTGTGTGTGTGTGTGTGTTTACGGAATTTTTCATTAGAATTTTTTACAATAATACACAATTCTCAAAACGCAATTTTTCTTACGTTTCTGGACATTTTTGCCTTTTAAAATTGGTCAATACCAAGAGGGGGGAAAATAAAGTTTTTTTTTATTATTGATTTCCGAAAAAAATATATATAAAAATTTCTCTACAGCGGTGGATAATTTATTACTTCCTCTTTTTTTTCCCCCCTCTTCTTTCAATTTAGCACCATTATAGCCTAATTATTAGGCTGTAAAATTTTCGTTTTATTGTTTTATTTACTCTTAAATGATGGATAATAGTTTAAACAAAACGAGTATATAAAATTAAAACGGTCGTAAAAATTATTAAAAAAATTCAAATGTTCTCGTTTATACGTTTTTTTTCCTCCGTTCTTAAGTTTAAAAATGACCAAAAAATCAAGGACGTAAATAATAATTTTGCATATCATGATACCGGCTCGAATTAAAAAAAAAAACATGAAAATAAGAAATTAATTTATTCTATAGCCTATAAATCGGTAATAAAATTGTTCAAAACTAAGAAGAAAATTAAAAAATTTAATAACATTTTTCAGAATATTGTATGAATCGCTCGATTTTCATTTTACGCTTTTTTTTTTTTTTTAAATAATTCTTGATTAAATCAGTATAAAATTGTTTGCGTACTAAATTCGGTGACTATCCTTTTTTTTCCTGTAAAACTAATTAAAATCTGCTCCAGAATAGCGAGTTAATAGAAAATTGTGTGTGTGTGTGGATGTATACACGTTAGCTTACAAACTACAAAATTGATCGGCTCTCCAAATATTAGCAGTATTAGTATAGCCTACAGCTATCATCAGAAAAGTTCCTATTAGAAAACGGGAACTAAGTGTCAGAACTTTTATTCTAGATAAAGTAATTCATAACTCAACCTTGGATGCTATAATGCATTCTGTTAGACTACCCTGCGAAGTATATTTGTGTTTGGGAATATATTTTTAAATAGGCATTTTTAGTGTAAATGTAGAGGCTATTATAGTTAATAATTACAAAAAAATATCAAAAACGACAGATTAAGAAACTAAAATAGAAGATTTTTCATAAAATAATCCACTCATTCCAAAAGTAATGTCGTTTTCATACTTGTTCAAACGTGTCTCGGCTTGTCTAAATATGAATTCTTAAAACTTTATAAATAATACTAAACTCAAATGGCTTATTTTATGGAATATATACCTGATTAAGTTAGCCAATGATTTATCTTTCATATATTATCAAAATTTAATGCTAAAAACCATATTAATTTTTGGATGATCCAATATTTTCTCTATTTTTTAAACAAAATAAGTTACAGCTATTTAAAACGTTTTTCATAGGTTTCCTTTCATAATTTTGGATATTACGCGATGGAGTAACAGCAGCAGTAAGAAAATTTCTGAAAAATTGGGTTATTTTTCTTTTATTATTGAATAATAAATTAATTTTTGGAAGAAAAAAAAAACTTTACCTGAAATAAAAAAAAGTAAACAAACTAGATCGGTCATTATACGAATACATTTACGTTAATTGTAATATTTTTCTTCTATTCACTTGAAAAATAAGTTTTTACAGATTTTTTTGGGGCTACGATTATTATTAAGATAAATAATTAAACAAATAGAAAATTTTAAAGTTAAAAACCTCAACAGAAAGAGTGCCAACAGAATTTAATAGAGAAAACTATAAACTCAATGCAAATTAATATGTGAGTAATTTGATGATGATTATTTATGAAAAGATATAACAGTTTAAACCATAGTTTAACCACATTGAACAACTTTAAACTGTTAAAATTGCTCACTGCGATACGTTAAGGAACCAAAATCGAAGCTTTTTCATTAAAATATCAGGTCATCCCAAAAGTAATGTCGTTTTCATATTATACTTGTTCAGACATGTGTCGGCTTGTCTAAATATGAATTTTTAAATCTTTATAGGTACTACTAAGCTGAGGTAGCTTATTCTATGGAATGTATACCTCATTAAGTTAGCACTATGGTTAAAATTGCTCATATAGGGCCTATATATATACACGTCGCACAGAAAATTCGTTTAAACTTACACCTAATAATTTTATGATAGAAAAAAAATTTTTTTAATAAACAGAAACGTAAATTTTATTAGGATTTTACACTATAAAATAATAATTTTGTTATCCATCTAATTTTTTTGATCGTATATTAGTTTAACAGATTAAAAAAAGACTGTTTCAGAGAACTGTAGAATCCATACGTTTGGTGAGAACAAAAGATAAATGTTTATAACAATTAAAAAAAAAAAACTAATATAAATTTATGAGAGAGAGAGACATTTATACAAAAACTATTTTAAGACCTATTACCGACCCGTAGTTTCTATTTGTAGATCTGAATGAGAACAATTTTTTTTTTTTCCTCCTCTGTTTTACTATCATGCAAAAACTGGTCGTGCTTGTTACACTTAAGAAAATGCAATAATTTTAGATATGGCATCAACAAATTTTATTAATAACTGATTACTTAATTTATATTATTAATCGTTAATTAAAATTTATTTTCATCTGTCTCGTTACTTACCATTTAAATGCGAGCTTATAAAATTAAGATTAAAATAATAATAATAATAATCGAAGTTTTATTTATTAGATATTAATCTAAGATTATGCTAATTTTTTCTATAATAAAAGGCGAATTAAACACGATTTAAGAATACATAAAATCTAATCTTAAGTAAACCTATATACCTTTAATGCTAAGTTATATGCGAAGTATCAAAAATCGCGAATCGTCGTATGAAAAAATAACAACAACCTGTTTAAAAAATGTGATAAACAGTGTGTGTTCTTTGATGGATGTATATTTAATCGGAAATATTTCTATTAAATAATAAACTTATCAAAAGAGAAATCCCAAAAGTCTCGAGTGAGTAAACACAAATTTTCATAAAACATATCACAAGAATCAGGCAGCACTTTTGAACAACTGTAGAGTATATAACATTAGCATAACACTGCTACAGAAAAATCCTCCCTGCTTCTGATACAAGCACAAATCTCTAGACGAACAAATTACTGTATCAAACTGCCAAAATTAATTTTTAATCAATCGATTCTGTTTCTACATAAATGCGTATTTTTCTTTAATCTGCTGTTTAAAAATATTCTCAATATATCTGTGGATAATTTACATCTTTATCATCATCAATAGCATTCATTATTAAGTGCGAACTACGAAAAAAAATTTTTACTGTATAGATGAAACCTATCATCTGTAGTAAAAAATGTCACGTTCGTTTAATTTTTTTATAAATCATGTGCGGTAAATAATTATACATAACTATTTAAAATTTTGAACTGCCACCATCTTATATAGGTAGAGACCACAGAATTAACGAGTTTGCACCTTAGATTAGGTAGCAAGAAACGATCTCAGCTTGAAGTTTGAACATTCTGCAATTTGCATTTTACCAATGAAGAAAATTAAAATTTTTTCTGCTTGTAAATATTACTTTATAAAATTTAATCTATAAATTTTATATTTGTTTTATGTTTAACATGAATATGGTACGAAGTCTTCCAGGTATTAAAATATCATTTAATGAATTTTTAAGCATATCAAACTATATATTTGTTTTAACAATAAATCGTTTATAGTTTGATAAAATATTAAACTTGATAGAACTTTGAGTTCGTCTTTTAAAGTTGTTGATTAAAATATAGCAAAATAAAAAGCTATAAAAGTCAATTAACAGTATATTTAACTTAATGTAGTACTGATAAATAAAATAGTTAACAATAGTGGTGAAAGATAGAAAAAAAAAAAAAAAAAAAAGAAATTGTGAAACAATGACAGAGTTCCGAGCCATATGAGAAGGAAGCTTGGTGATCCTTTTGATTAAACAATAGACAATAAAACCTACTCGCAGAATGATGATCATTAATCAACGTATATCTTCAACGTGCATTCTACAATTATCAAACAATCATCATCATGGTCGCTTCTTTTATATCACTTATTTTTATTAAAAAGTTACATGTATCGGATACTGAGTGCGTATGCCAAGACAGCATAAGAATACTGTAGTGATCAACCAGTTTCTTCGCCATTAACTCATTATAAATTGTTAACACGTGGAATAAAATGCGCGTATAAGGTCATTTTTTTTACTCATTTTTAAAATTTTGTATTTTCTAAGAAAAAAAAACTAGTAGGCCTATTATATCATATATACAGGTGACTAGCCTAAAGCCTATATACGATAAAGAGATTTTCGCTTAAAAAAAAAAATTAGAATATTTTTCTTACTAATCTTAATATATTCGAGATGATAAACATTATGAAAACATGTTTTTTACCTTATAAGATTTAAAATAGGGAGTTTTTTGGATCATTACTTACAATTCATTGCAAAAGAAAACGATTTTGGTAAATTTATGGCTTCATATTTTTGCATTAGTTGATTCTTTTTTACTGAACGAATAAGACATTTAATCTAATCAGATCTTGCATGAATCCATGCAATTAAAAATGCATGAAAAGAAAGAAAAACTTAATACGCCATTTTCGACTAAATCAGAAAATTATATATATATAAAAAAAAAATCAATAATAATTTATCACACTTTGCATTATTATTATTATTATTATTTGCATGAAAAAACATGGATTAATTTATAATTTGTTTCTGAATTTATCATTTAAAAATATAATGACATTTTATTGACCTTTTGATTTTATAACGATTACTTTTATTAAGATATGTATGACATACGTTTAGAGTACTAATCAAGTGTCATCCATATCCTAATAAATGTGATGTTCTTATGGATGACTTAGTGTTAGGGCGAGAATAGCAATTACCAACAGGCAACCCATTTCTTCAATGGCAATAGCTCCAAGGTCAAATCTGTACATACAATCTTTAATGCCACTCTTCGAGCATAATGTTACGCTTCAATTAAGATAAAATTAAAAGAATGAGAGGAATTTTTTATCGCCGCTTCTGAAATCTCCAAAAGAAATCCACACCTTGGCATTAAAACTATGATGAGCATCGCAATTTTACAAGCATGTACATTTAAATTATTTTAATCCGACGAAATTTTAGGAATAATTCTTGATATAAATGCTTTGTCGTCTAAAAAAATGCGTGAGAATTTAGAACAAACATACAAAATAAGAGAAATTCTCTCTCTCTCTCTCTCTCTTTGTTGCATCGTTTAACCGTGCATCTAAAATATATTAGATCATCATGCAAAGTTCAAGATCGAGAAACTTGGTTTAGGTATGGATCTACATACTTTTATAATCGTGAAAATAAAACGATTGTTAAAATAAATCGAATATAATCGTGAAATAAATCGATTCTCCAATTTTTTATCTTATAAAACAACAAAACGTGCAAAATTCAAGCAAGGGGATATAAAGAGGTAAGTTTATACGCTCGTTGATTGTTTCCAACTTGTAACTTGATTTTTTTTTTTTTTACATATCCATAAAAAAATGATGTCATTTTGGAAAGTAGAATAAAAAAAAATTAAACATTAAAGCTGATAAAATTTTTAACCGATTAAAAATTTATGAAAAATCAATAAAATTAGAGATTATTGAATAACTTCCTCCCTACAATCAAGAATTTTTTTCCTGCATTGTAACTGGAACCTAATTATTATATATTTTTTTATATATATTTAATAACGATAATTTACTTACATCTTACTTTATTTTTAATAAATATTTCTACCTATCTAACGATTTTAATTTAATAAAATTAATTCGCCTGTCGATCAAATCAATTTTACAAAAAAAAAAAAAAATTATTAAGTGTGAATGAAATTTTGACATCCAGTATAATCTACTGTAAGTATAACTGCAGAATGCCTTCAAAATAAGAGAAATTCTCTCTTTCTGTTGCCGTGCATTTAAAATATATTAGATCATCATGCAAAGTTCAAGATCGAGAAACTTGGTTGAGGTATGGATCTACATACTTTTATAATCGTGAAAATAAAAACGATTGTTAAAATAAATCGAATAAAATAGTGAAATAAATCGATTCTCCAATTTGTAATCTTATAAAATCGGAATTTTTCCGTTTTTGTAAGATTAAAGAATCATTAATCGATTAAAAATCTAGATGCAATGCTCAATACGATTTTTGTTCTTTAATTAACGATTAAAAAAATTCCAATTTATCAATTAATTATTCAAAAAATTAGTGTGTTATGAGCTTATATTAATGTATTATTAAATAAGTAGAGAAATTATGCTAAGTTTAATGAATAAATCGTCTAAAAGTATTAACAAAATTTGCGCTAATCGTCTTTAACAACTCTAAAGCGCATGGTGTAGCCTATCCTTAACTGCCCATTGTTTGGTTTCTGCTCTATCATCAAAATAAAAAAATTATATTTAAAAGTATTATTTTTTGAAGATAGCATCGTTTTATGTTTAACAATATACGCATACATATCGTTTACTTTAAGAGATAAGAGAGTAACTTGTATCCGATGCATAAGTAGCGTGGGTTTTATAAATATGAAAACATGCAACGATTGGGTGTCGTTGGGATTATTCATGTATGCATAGATTCAGAAATAATACATAAATTAATATATGTTAATGCTCTAAACATCACACAAGTTTTGATTCATTCGATTCTGACTCGATCGTGTTTGTAATTTTTGCAAATTTAGCAAAACAATTTTTAATAATTAAAACCTACTATATATATACACATATAATTTAAAAAGTTCTTAAGTATTTTTTCATGCATTGCAAGCATTTAGAGTTCGTTTAACCAATGCAAACGAATTAAATTACGTTGATGCAAGTTAGATTTTTAAAAAAAAAAAAAAAAAAAGGAAACAGTTGTTAAACAATGCAGTTATAAATTCCACAACTCTATATATAGATATTTTGGTGGTAATAATGTCTTAAAAAATTTCCGAACATAAATCTCGACACATTCCGCACATCTGTTCCTTCACTCACCTGCTCAAGTACTGTGGAGGACTGTACTTTGCTAGCTCGACTCGCCCCACTTCCAAGCGCCCGAGTTTCATCCGGGTTTTCTTTTTTTTTCCCCTTTCTAACCACCAGTAATTCAGATACGCCACCTTGCGTATCGAACACGTAACAGTCACATGACAATCCGTGTCTCAACCGGTTTGTACTGAGGTGCCGAAAAATTCCTCGAGCCTCCCAGTTCTCTCATCCCCGCCTACAGAGAAGGGCTAAAACATCATAAATCATTTTTTGGTGGTGAGATGATTATTTCATCTTCGGATAAAATACCATTTCAATAAAATAAATAATAATAATAATAAAAATTTATCCGGAAACACTGTAAAGTTTCGCCGTAAGGTCGGCGGTCGGAAAAATTTCCAAGTTTAAAAAAGTATTTATTGTTGTTATTCTTTCAGCATATCTGTCATTGTTGCCTAGCTCGAATCTTATTAGGATAGAATGCTAATATTACCATTTCGAAAGAACAGACAGTTGTTGTCTCTTCAAGATGCTAATGTATGATGATGGGTTTCTTGACATTAGCCTGGGGCCAAGGGCAACGTCATTGTTCTTTGTTGAGCCTATCCCAGCATGCATAACTGACTACACCTGTGATTTAGTTTTTCAATATTTCATTTAGTATGTTATATGTATTGTTCCAAACGTGAACCATTGTTCATCAAGCATCCAATAATTCCGTCAATGAGAAATGAGGCGAAGATTAGGCACTTGATTAGGTGCAACAACGATAGAATTACTCACCTTACCCGACTAAAGTTTACAAAAGGAAGTCATAAGAGATGCTAATTTCTATTTTAGTTATTAATAAACCAAATAAAGTTATCGCTGTAAAAAAAAAACAGTTATGAATTTACATCAAGCAATAATAGTAGTAGAAGTAGAAGCTCCAATAATAGTAGTAGAAGTAGAAGTAGGCGTTATCTCCAAAATAAGCAAGTTCTACGATACTTGCTTATTTTGGAGATAACGTAGAGTAGGAATAGAAAAATTGCTCGTTTTATCATCGATATGCAAAATTCATTCTAAATTTTCTTAATCAAAATTGAATATTGAGCACAAAGTTGTCGCGTGTCAACTACATCTCCAGAGAGAACAACCTTTTATAAGATTCAAACTCATTTTAATATAAAATTTTTATAAATTTTATATACAGAACTGTCAAAATTTTAACTGTGTAATATAAAACTATACATATCGCACGCAAATTACAATTAAAATTATAATATTTAAACATAATTAATTCTTAAACAATCTAAGATTGTGTACGTTAACGCGCTAGATTGTGACGACTGAACTTTTAAATGACGTTTTAAAAGTTATTTAACCTCTACAGAACATCTATTAGGCTTTCTTTTTCCTATATAGGATCACAAATGTGGAGTTCTTAAGGATTTTTTTCGATGTGCGAACAGGTTTATTAACAATTTGTTACTGTTTCGCTTGACTTACGTCTTTGATAGATAAAAATGACGTTTCAAGTAACATTTTATATAAAATTTTGACAAAACCGAATGTTTATCGTTTACTCCATGGCATCGTACGAAAATATTTTTGTTAATTAAATTTATAACATTCAATTATTAACTTTTAATTCGTTTAATGTATAAAGTTAATATTTCTAATGTGGAGAGAGAAAGAGAGGAAAAAAAAAAAAAGTTCGACTCCTTTAGTATCAACCTCTTTGACCTATGCAAATGGCCTGATGCTGTAGGAATTTATTTACTGGAAAATTTCCTTGTAGATCGTAGTCTAACTGTCAATCTCGATGAATTTTAAAATGGCGACTTCCAACGAAACAACAACGATGATCCGAGAAGTGAAAAATATAAATCGTTATCCTTATAAACGTTTTATCAAGATGATGACTTTTTACCTTTACCTGACTGTATTTTAACTTGTGTATCTTTTTAATTTGTAACTTTAAAGCCAAATATAGGCTGCTAACGAAAATAACCGACGTTACCCGGATATTCTGGCACACAATCCCAGTTTGTGGGCATCCACATTGAAAAATTACTCTAAGAGAATCCTGATTTATACCCATTTTATCAAAAAAAAGATGATGTTTCAGAGAGATCAAACTAGATAAAAAACTTGGTTGCGATATCTCGAAAGATTTCTTCACAAGGACATATATACAGTACTGTATAGTAGTCTATAATTGATTCGAATAATATATATATATTTGGATTTTTTACCTGTTTACGTGCTACTAAAATTCGATAAAATCCAGCAATTTAGCAGTGAAATTGTATATAATCAATGCTGAAATTATATATAATCCAGCGAGTTAAATTTCTGGATTATATACTATTAAAAAAACTTTAAAAAATATATTTTTAAAGACACTACTCTTACTGTAGCTAATCTCTTATTTTCTTAATCTTTACTTAATAAATTATTCAAAAAAATTGGTTTTAATTATTCTATGCAAAATCATTGAAACTCGAGATGGGACGACGATGATGAATTTCTTTAAAAATATTTTTATTTACATAATTTCAGTAAGTACACGTTTAATTCCGCTATTGTTTTCATATTTAAAATCATTCTTATCACGTCTAGATTATCTGTTAAAGTTTTTCATTTGCATATATTATATTTTTTCCCTCTTAAAAATTTATGTTGATACCATATCTTTATCATCAATCTCTATGTTTTAAAACATTCTTGTTACCGTTAAAAACTCTTCCCTCCCGAAAATTATGTGGAATTTGAAAAAAATAAATATAAATAAAACGTTATTTCGTGAATAAACATAGCATCTCTTGTATACTAATTCGTGTGTGATACAAAGAATCAACTCAGTTCGTAGAGTCTAAAAGTTAAACAATGCAAAGATATTTTCATTCTAAAATTTTATAAAAACAAACTTTTTTTTTTATCTGCTTAGAAACTAGAATATAGTTTTTGTTAAGTTATGGCATATATTTCGGTCATTTTGATAAAAAAAAAATCATTAAAAATTAATCTTGTTTTTAAGATTTATTAAAACGTATGTAACGAGTCAACAAACTTTAAAATGCACTCATATCGGAAAACAGATGAATAATGGCTACGAAAAGATAATTCGGAATATATATTATATGAGAGAGAGAGAGAGAGAGAGAGAGAATTAGATATTTTTACTAACCAACAGCAGTTATAATTGATAAGAAAATTAATCGATTAATCGATCGATAATTAATAATCTACCCATTGTAACTTGTATGTTTTAATAATTAATTTATTTTGAAAATACGATAAATTTATGTTTATTATTATGCAAATTTTAACAAATTTAACATCATCATTTTAATTTGATACTATAATAAATTTTCAGAATTTTTTTGATTGAAAATTTTTTATTTAATTATTATTTTTTATTTTTATCCGAGTGATGCTAAAACTTCAAGTTTGGAAAATTATTTACGTAAATATTTACAGATCCAATCGCCCATTTTTAGAGAGATTATTGTGGAATTTTAATTTGCCTAAAAAAAAAAAAAAAGTTTAATTGGAATATTTAGAATGAAATTTTAATACGAATTTTTATTAATAAATAGGCCTAAATCACAAGTTGGTTCTCGAATGGCGCCATTTTTTTCTGGCTTCAAACTCCAAACTATTCGGTCTTACTGAATATTCTAATTATAGAATTCGGTAATTTAATACGGAAATATATAAAGGAGACAAGCTCGTTAACACTTTATATTACAGATCTCTTATTTTACTGATTTTGTGTTTTATATCGATAAAAATGCCGGTAAATTGTTATAATTTAAAGGATCAAACTGGAATAAGGTAGTTTACAGGATAAAATTTGTTTTTTATGCGTTTTTTTCACTTAAGATATATAAAATATAGGTATCCTTCCTATAATACGTAGATAGGTTCCTGAGAAACACCGCGCTATGTGAGACATGGAGCTAATACAAAAAGACGAGTTATGTTGCAAAACCGATTAAAAACAGATAACTATCTTTAATTCCACATAAGAAACTTAATTTTTATTAAGAATATTAACAAAATGAAACAAAAGGAAAGAAAAAAAAATATACAGCCTACAGCCTAGTATAACATTCATTTAATAATTGTATCTTCCTTACCGCTGTTTCGTTAAAACGAGAACGTTTTTCTCTAACAATATCGACATCATTTTCTGAACTTTATTTTTTATGCATTTAATATTTGTATATCTTCTACTCTCTTTACAAAATTTGTGAGCTAACCCGCTAGAAAACAATCGTTCCTAGCGGGTTAGCTAGGAATGATTTATGAATAAAAAAATGTTTTTTTTTTTCTGTTTCACATTTCTCTATTGAAGAATAAAAACTTATATAATTTTTTTATCCAAGAACCGAACGTTTAAAAACAAAAAAATACTCAAAATGGTCGCCGATTAACTCAAATTAAAATCGAAACTGAAAATAGACTACATATCGTCCCTCAAAATATAATTAAATAAAAAATTTTGAAAATTTATTATAGTATCAAATTAAAATGATGATGATAAATTGGATAAATTGTTAAAATTTACATAATAATAAACAATAATTTACCGTATTTTTAAAATAAATTAACGATTAACATATAAGTTACAAGAGATAGATTATTAATTATCGATTAATCGATTAATTTTCTTATCAATTATAACTGTTGTTGGTTAGTAAAAATATCTAGATCTCTCTCTCATATATGAGAGAGAGATATATATCTAGATCTCTCATATGAGAGAGAGAAATATCTAGATCTCTCTCTCTCATATATATATGAGAAAAAGAGAGAGAGAGATCTAGATATTTTTACTAACCACAACAGTTATAATTGATAAGAAAATTAATCGATTAATCGATAATTAATAATATATATATGAGAAAGAGAGATATATATAATATATATTCCGAATTATCTTTTCGTAGCCATTATGAATCTGTTTTCGATACGAGTGCATTTTAAAAGTATGCTGATTCGTGTCCCTAATACGGATTTACAAAAATTAATGAAAATATTTTGTGTTGTAGGAGCGTAAATATAAATTTTCTAAACGTGTTAAGTAAAAACCGTGTTATATATATATATATGAGGGTTTCCTTATTTTCAAATCTAAACCCTCATATATAACACGGTTTTGGTCTAAATCGTTAAAGAGCCAAACCGTGCGTATAGGAGGGATACCTGTAGCTGAAAATAATTGTTATAGTTAAAAACAATTAAAGAAAAATCGATTATTATTATTATTATTTAGTTTATTAAACTAAATAATTAAAAGAACAATTTAAAAGATTATTTGTTTGGATGATCGATCGTTTCTTTTAAAACCTATCTTTATCGATGTTAAAAGTCCGATTATTAAAATATTTAATAATAATTAAAAAATGTCAACTATATCTGATATTCTGTGACGTAATTATGGCGGTATTTATATAATCGTGTTTTTAAATAATTGTTAACATTTATTAACATATCAAAACTATACGTTAAAAAATTTAAACAGTTTGTTTTAGTAACGTAAAAGTTAACATATTTATCATTTTATATTTTACATATATAGCTATTATCGAAGATTATCATCCAGAATATTAGTTTTGATCCTTATCTGTTAACCAAAATACCTGTGATGTAAGATCTATGTATTCAAAAATATGTTGTAGAGAGAAGTAATCGCCTACTCTCCAAATTTCTAATTTTGGAATGATTAAAAAAGGTAAAGAATTAAAAAATGTCATCAAAACCGTCTTCAATAATGTAACTTATACGTTAAAATGTTATAAAACAAAATTGTATTAAAGCAGTTTTGCAGTTATTACAGGGAATCTCAGAAGTTAGACGTCCGCCATTTTAAAAAATGGACGGAAGTTCGGGATTAATTAAATATTACTTCAAATTCGACTTTAATAAGCTTTATCCCTGCTAAATTATTATAAAAATTGGATAAAACAGTTCAAAATTTATTAGGGAGAAGCCTTTCGAGATTGAACGTCCGCCATTTTTAAACGGTTGATGACGATAAAGAGTTAACTGATTTATCCTCCAGATCATCTTCAAAGAGTTGAACGTGTTGATAAATTTTATAAAAAATACAACAAATAGTTCGATATATATTGAATCCACCATTTTTTAAATACTCTTAGTCGCAAAATTCGATCGTGTAACCTGGAGGATAACTTTAACGACAGAGAACAATGCTACAAATTTCACGAAAACATATTAATTAATGGCGACGTACAGACAACTCGATGTTCTTATAAACTCTATTTTCCTCGATAAAAAGGTTAAAAATGCATTCTTCTTAGATACAAATTCAAAATAAATCGGATTTATTTAAAAATCCTAATCATCTCAAGGAAAAAAAAAATGGAAAAAATTAATGGGCATATTTTTATTTAACGTCGAGTTATGAAACCAAAAAAATAAATAATTTTTTTCAATTATTTCGACCGATTTTATCTGTAGAAACTAAGATTCTGTTACGAATTTCTAACAGCATTAAAATTAAAAAATATCAAACTGTAAGTGGGTGCAATAACGCTCTATAAGATGTCCAGTTTTAAACAAACAAATTCAGGACCGTACGATATCTATGCTGTCATCTAGCGGTATTGCATTGAAATACATCATCATCATCATCATCATCATCATAACTGTACTAGATCAACATTCAACTAAAATTAATACCAGTTTAAAATCTGACATTTTTAATTATGATATTGGTTCGCTAAGTTAGGAGATAGAAAATAATCGACTAAGTCTACGTTAATAACGTTATTTAAGAGGATTTAGATAATGCAAGTCGCGTTATCTAGACTCTAAATTATGGATTTAAAGGAATCGGACTATAAAATAATACGTAGGAGTTATTCCTATTGAACGGGATAATCAATAAATTTTATTTTTTCATAGTTTAAATTTTCAATGAGTTTAAAACACAAATGAGTCTAAACTTCCTAGAATTGTAAACTGTTACGAACGAATTATACATAACTTTCTACAAAAATTCATCATTAAGGATAGAAATCATTACAAACGGGAATAGAATCTGTAATCAATCAGTCTGTTCGATCAATGATCGATTGCCTTCAAAACTTTCGAAGATGATTTTGCAGTCTAAAATTCGATTTGTACCAGCGGTTCTCAAGACATGACTAGCGTTACAATGTTACTGCTAGTGTACCGCTAACAATACGTGGTACATGACTAGCGTATACAATGGTAAACGCTGTATAATTTTTGCTGGTGGTACTGAAATTTTTGGATTTTGAGTTTGGT
>WUQG02377119.1:0-18005 GCA_011317285.2 Androctonus mauritanicus | reverse complement strand
CTACCAATAGTCCTAGAGGTAACCCCTAAATACGCCTTTTCCATGTTCTCACTATTCTCGACCATTGGTATTCTGTATACACTCCTCTTCTCATCTTATGTTAGCAGATCCTTCTCATTATGCAGGATTTCAAATACTGTTGGATTCCTCTGGAATGCCACTTTTTTGCCACATTTCTCTGCTATTCTATGTACAATGTTGAGGCCCTTAAGATGGTAAGGAACTGGTAAATAATTATCATCTAATTGCTTTGCTCATGTCCTACTGTTAAATTATTTACCGGTTCCGTACCACCTTAAGGGCCTCAACGTTGTACATAGAATAGTAGAGAAATATGACAAAAAAGTGGCATTCCAGAGGAATCCAACAGTATTTGAAATCCTGCGTAATGAGAAAGATCCGTTAACACAAGATGAGAAGAGGAGTGTATACAGAATACCAATGGTCGAGAATAGTGAGAACACGGAAAAGGCGTATATAGGGGGTTACCTCTAGGACTATTGGTAGAAGGATAGAAGAACATAAGCGAGATATAAAATTAGGGAAACTAAACACAGCATTGGCTGTTGAGGTCTATAATAAGGATATTAATGTTGATTGGAAAAGTGTGAAACGGATAAAGACTCTGAAGAATGGTTCGATGCCGGTTGTTGCGGAATCATTAGGAATCATTAGAAATCTTACGGAGAGCAGATAGCGAAAACTTGATTAATGACAGGACAACTTGGGAGCCTCCCCTACCATGGAAATATGTCCTAACCAGCAGTAATAATTCTAGAAGCATTAGGAATAATATCACGTAAAAATTTGGGTTTCAGGAGAAATTAATAGGCAATGATTTGGCATTTGCCTAGAACTTATGAACTTAGTTTGGTTATGTAGATAAAGGCTTTGAGGATAAATTGGAATTAAGTGAACCCTTTTAGACGTTTAGCAGCTGAAATTTTATAATCTAGAGATTGAATATAATCCTTAAGATAGGCATTTTGAATACGTTAAGGTTGCTATGACAACATCAGACAACTTTTAAGAATTTTTGAATTTTGATTCTATTTATAACTCTGTTCTGTTTTCGAATGTAGTATTTTCTTAGAAACTAAAGAATCTGAAGAGGACGTAAATAACATCAAAAGCATTTGTTCCGAAGGAATAACTTTTGTATTGTGTCGTATTAATCTACTGCATCGAAGTGCTTGTGATGAGATATGGACTTGTGTTTAAAACAAACTATCTAATAATTTATAACATAATATTTTATAATAAAACAGTTTTACTTTAACTTAGAATTAGTAATTTCTATTTAGATTCTTAAAAGTTGTTTTTCATTGTTAAAGAAATTTTTTTCTAATAATTGTAAAAATTTCTTACTTTTATTGCTTTTTAATTAATCCAATTAAATATTGTTGGATTGATAAAAATCTCAATTATTGAAATATAGAAGTTTAAATTTATCAAATTTTCTTCAGTACAGGGCATTTAAAAAGGACCTGGAAAGTCACTTCCCCGAGCAATTGATTATGGTAAGTCACATGGTTTATTTTGAAATTCTTATACTCTATATGCTATATGTATTCAAAAGCATATGATATATAGTCGATTCCATCAGTTAATTGGGGCAGCTGCTTTTTTGAGCTAAATCTCAGAATGGAAATGAAACTAATAAAACTAATACATAATTTAAATGCTTAATTGGGACAGTAGCAGAAAAGGAATGAAGCAATTTTTGACATAGGGATTTTTCAAAAGTATGTCAATGCTACATACATTATTTGGCAACAATAGCATGATGCGAATCAGTTATCTATAATTGTGCATCTGGCAAGTATGCATCTGCTTAAGAGTCTACAGTGATGATCTTTGGTCTACTGTTATTATATACTGTACCTAGCAATATTCATTTACAGTGTCAATTTTATTTAAAATTTTTAAATCTTTGCCAAAATGCCAAGAAATGATTTACACTTTCAAGTAAAATTGCTTTACTGGATAAAATTAAAAGCCAGCCATTTAATATAAATCATCGTAGACTTACTGATTTTAACTGTTATACCAAAATCTACCATAGGTCATCTCCTATAACAAGAAAATCAATTCTGTGAGGAGGGGTATTGCAGAAAGAAATTCCAGGAATATCTGAAAGAAAGCATGATCCAAAAGTCGAAGAAGAAACATTAGATCAATGGTTTTCTACAGTTAGTGGGTGAGGCATGAATATCAGTGGCTCAATTTTGAAGCTGAAGTCAGAGGAGATTGCTAAAAAGCTAGTAATTAGGTTCATATTTTAATAAAGCTTTAAAATAGGTGCCTAATTATTTTCTTTGCTACTTATTTATTTACCTGCATATTACATATTTTATTTTAGGATTTATTATTAATTTATTTGGGGCAGCCAATTAATTAGGCCAAAATGGATAGTCCCAGTTAATCTGAATTGACTGTATATGTAAAATAAGCCATATACTGAAGATAATAGAATACAATTTTAAAAATACATACTTTGCTGACAGTATTATTTTCATATAACTTCAATAATTTGTTTGAACTTGTAATTTTTTTTAATTTTCTATGTATTTAAAATTATTTATGTTTAAATTATGTATACATAGAACACCGCCTTGTTCGGTTAACGTTTTTCTCAATTATGAAAAAAAGAACTTTAGAATGAAAAATTTTTTGTATAAGCTGATGATGGCTAACTAGCCAAAAGCGCTACTTTCTAATAAAGTTTTCATGGTTTATTTGAAACCTAGGACTGCTTGACAGTGCTATTTATTTCCCATTATAGTATTATTTTCATTTTATACTGCTAATCAGAACTTTTTTTGAGAAAAGCTTTCTAATGGCAAATCCTCAATTATTTAATATATTGTTTTTAACCTAGTTATGTCCAATTTTTAGGGAATCTTAACTAAATCTGGAATATAAATTTTTTTTATTTAATATCAATAGATGTTTAAAGATTCTTCTTTTATTTTTGTCTTTTAATAAAATTTATTGGGATCCCTAACTAATATAATATTTTATAGAGTAAGAATGTATGTTAGAGATTAGTGAAATACCATTTACTTGTTTTTAAATCTTTACATTAATGATATTTTCAAATTTTATGAAAATTGATTGAGTATTGAAGTCTGTTGTATTCAGTGAGAAAGGCTCACTTCATATTTCTCTTCAGACTGTGTTGAAATTTATCAGAGTATTTTAATTAACATAAACATATTGAAGTTCCAAATATCACAATGATTAGTTGAAATTCTACAGATGCCTCCACAAAGATGCAGAGGTATTTGCTTAAGAAGAGGAAAAAAAAATTATTGAATAATTTTTTCAGTTTTTAAACTGTTTTTATTATTGATTTGGCACTTTAAAGTTGATATTCACTACCAAATCAAATATTTTTCTCAAATATAAGCATTGATTATTATTAATGTAGAACAAAAGTTTGAATTGAATTCGTCTATATTGATTCTTCTAATAAGAATTAAGTCAATACATATGTAGTCATTATTTTTCTCTCAATATGTTTTCTTTAGCATTATTATTATTTTAATACTATTATATTTAAAAAAAATTTGTGAAATATAAGAAAATGTTTCTATTAGAAATAATTGAAATATGATGATGTCTTTATTAAATATGAATTTGAAGAAATCTGATGATTGTGATTTCCTGTAATTCAAAGTTTTACTGAAGAATTCAAATAGTTATAATTAGCTGTAACAACCATTTTTGAAAATCTAAATATAGTCTAAATACAGATGTAAAATGGAGATCAAGGCTATACCGAAGAGCATAGTCTATAGAAAGTGAGTCAGGGAGATAAAGGAAGAAATGTAATGAGCTTGGAAGAAATGCCCAAATTTATAGACTGCCCATTATCAATATATATTGTTACACTCCACTTTATTGTAATAACTTAATAACACAAATATACAAGAACCAAACACAAAACAGATACTTTTTATATATCAGACCATTGGTCAGGAATTCAAATCCTTTGTCAATTGCATTGACTAATCACGAAATTTATCAGTAATATCATTGCTATAAGTATCAGTGGTCAAAAAAAGATGACTATTTGTATAACATTTAATTTTTCTATTTAAAAATAATTTTATTCCAATCTCCTTTGAGGATTATGATTTCTTAGGAAAATAGTAAAAATTAAGTTACATTAAATTCTTGCAGCAAATATATAAAATTACAAAAGTAGAAAAAAAATTTGTTTATATATTTTGAAGCTGCTTATACCTATTTGTTACTGCTTGTTAATTTTCATTCTGATTTCATGCTTCCATCTTGATTACGATGAAGTACCATACCTACAAAATTTATGTTAAGTAAGAAAAAAATATTTCATTATGATGATCTATTTGTAAGCATTTCAAGAATGTATTCAACCTCTACATTTTTGCATAAATATATATCATTTTAAAAATATAAATATAATTTTGATTTTATAACATATTTTGTTCTCTGTGAAAGTTTTTTATGAGTATAAATAAAAATTTAATGAGCATCTGAAGATTTAGAAAGACACTAATTAATGCTGTCATCAATTTTTAATTTATATGATTAATAAAATACTCTTTATTGAGCAAATATTATTGTAAAATATTTAAAACATTTTATAAGGAATTCTAGAGCAAATTAATGGTTTTAATTTATTATTAAAATGTAAATAAAAATTAAATTTTTCTATTTTTAATAAAATTTGATATTATTGCAGTCTTATATAGCAACACCAAATGTAACAGGATATTTTGAAGTAGAGCTTGAAGATGGTACTTTGCTTCATTCTAAAAAGGTATGATTATTAAATATCAAATGATTTAATAGATTTATTCACAAAATTTAATTATGCATTTTGAAATAATAATTTAAAATTTGAATGATTAGCACTGCTGTTTATAAGGCTTTTTAAGTAGTATTGTTTTAATTTAAGAATAAAAAAAATACAAAAATTTTCATTTGTATGTATTTCATGAAAAGACTAAAATTTTAAGAAAAATTAAAATGATTAAATGTACAAATTCAGTCAAAATGTACCAATTCTTATCATATGTTTGCTTATTAAAAATAATTTTTGTAAGCAGTTTCATTTCGTTCTTCTGAATATTATTGTTTGAAATCATTATAGCATTCAGATTCTAAAAATTAGAAAAGAATAAAAATACAAATCCATAACTGTTTATTGAAATAGCTTGAGTTAAGAAATTTTATACTTAGAGAGATCAAATATTACAACTTATTTAAAACAATGCTATAATGTTAAAATGATTTTTTTAATATTTTTATACTCCATAAGACTGAAATACAATAATTTTGAATATATGTTAGATTACAGGAACTAGTTGATTTACATAAAACTTATTATTGCTAAATTTAAATTAAGGTGAATTTAGCTGTGTAAATTATTACATAAATATAATGATAAAATTAAAAACATTACATGCTCTGTATAATATCTATAAAGCAGGATGTGCCAAAAATACTACAAACAACAATATCAGGCAGGAATTATATAACTATTGTAATATGATTCACATATATAATTTATATCACAATAATTTTTATAATATATAACTTTACTATGTATTAACATTACTGTCTATAATTTTATAATTGATAGTGAACTATTTTTTGTGCATGTAGATTGTTGGTTTAATGGACTCCACTTTAAACAGATTTCACATTTAGCAGACAAAATACTTGAATTAAATTTTTATTTGGTTCAGCAAACATTTGAAATTCTATCAAGAACAATGAACAGAAGTATTATATCCAATGTTTTCTTACATAGAAGGAATGTCAATGTTATCCTATGAAATTTAGAGTTAACTTATGAAGCAATTTGCTATACAAGAGGAATAAAATGTTATTCTATAGAAATTAAGCTTAGCTTCTCACTATGGTTTAGTGATTGTGTTTATTGAGATAATTTTATAAAGAGGAAAATATAATTTTAATATCTAAATTTCTGTTAAGACTGTGTCTCTTTGCTTTAGATCAGGGGTTACAGAATGTGGTGCCCCTGATCTAAAGCAGGAGCAACCCCGTTCTTTTATCTTAAGGGGGTTACCAAATGATCTCATGGACTGTAAGACCGTTTCATATGGCCCGTGAACTCTTTCTGCCCCAAATCAATACAATTTTCAAAAAAGTATAGTAATACATTTCAAAGATTCTTAGATGAATTTGATAGGGTTTCTTAGGTTTTAAAAATTATAAGAACCATCTATATTTGAAGATCCACTTTCTTTTAATCCTGAAACTGCACCATTAAATTTGCAACTCGAGTTGATTACAAGAGAACAGTGAGATAAAAAGATTTTATCATGATAATAGTCTGGATGACTTTTATAAAAAGCTGTCAATAGAAGATGAACATTCCGAGCTATTAAAACACGTATATTGAATGGCTTCGTTATTCAGAAATACATATTTGTGAAAAAATATTTTCAATTTTGCACTTAAATAAATCAAAATTAAAAAAAGAATAACTGATAGTCATTTGTTGTCGATACTTCAAATTAACACATCTTTTGAGCCCCGTATGAAGAATCTATCATCAGATAAAAAGCAGTTTTCAAAGTCCCACTCAAGTAAGTCGTAATTTGTAAAGAAATGGTAATTTTGTTTAAAATGTTTAAAAATCAAAGAAATATATTATTGTACTATACTAAAAAAATTGTATTGGTAAAAATTAATTGCATACTTGTATTATTAATAAAATTTCCTATTCAATAAAAATATTATGAAAATGTAGTTATTTTATTTTTTATAAATATGTAGTAATAATTTGTCTTATCCATTTTGATATAGTGTGCGGCCCACAAACCCACACTTTTTTAAAATACTTCAGAAATTTGGCCCATGTACGAAAAAATTTGGTAACCCCTGTATTAAAGGAACACCCTACTCAGCCAGGTGGCCATGTAAAAGCATGCTAAATGTTTTCATATTGGAAGATCCAGATTCTCTTCAGAATCCTATATTTTCAGATTTATGAATATTTTTTTAAAAGATGAGTCCTGGTCTTTTGGCCTATTAAACCCAATCTTTTACCTAACAGTAAATTCTCTCATATTATGGGAGTTATTGTGTTCTTTGGTTTTGTTTACTCAGTTAACCTATTATATTTCACTAAGACTTTTTCTCTCAATAACACTGCCTAAACGTTAATAGTATTTCTTTAGTTCATAAACAGCACTATACGGCAGTTATGTTTTTCTCAAAGGTTTTTATTAACACAAGATGAAACGAACACTTTCGGTGGATCTTATCCACCCTCTTCAGGTTACACTACTACAACGCAAATCAACGGTTTTAGAACAAGAGATAAGATCCGCCGAAAACGTTTGTTTCATCTTGTGTTAATAAAAATCTTTAAGAAAAACATAACTGCTGTATAGTGCTGTTTATGGACTAAATAAATATTATATTTCATTTGTGATATAATGTTCCTCTATAGTGGCCACTTTTTAGAGTCCATCACTGGCTGGCTAATACCTATAGTGAGGTAACCTAAAGTTGAAGAATAGAGTTTGACAGGTCAGACCCAGACTCCTCTTGAAAATATGAAGATGTGAGATCTGGAATTAAACCTGGATCCTCCAAGATGGTAAACCATTGTTTTATCACACATTCAACAAGCTGAAAAATGTTCTTCGAAAAAGCTCCACTACTTATTTTCAAATTGGATGGCATGCAGCATAAAACCTGAAAAAACAAATTTTCCAAGTTTTATTTTGATTGACAGATCACCCAATTTATAAGAGACAATCAAACTGTAATAGATGTATTTATTATGCTCTGAAGGAAAACTTTAACTTGGTCAGAAGAGTGATCATTGAAACAAACATTAATTAGAGTATAAATAACTTTTAGCTCTTCAAATCATCTGGCTAGATGATATTCTACTTGTGCTTTATAATAGGGCATTGATTTTCTAGTTTCTCCATTCTCTACCATACTTTAAGAGCCAATTTAACTTTTGGCTATATTTTTGATCCAGAAGACAGGTAATGATCAAGAGACAATCTGAATGAATACATAGTTTCTTTCTTTGTTTTTATTACATGTTAATCTGTATATAATACTGAGAGTAATTTTATACATAAGAACTAAAACAAATACAGTAGTCACTAATTTCCATTCTTAGACAAATCTTTGACTGAAATTAAATTTGCTCTAACTTTTATTCTAACTTAATTATTATTATTATTATTCTAATACAAGTAGTACTTGAAATTATGATGAGGTTTGGTTTCAAACTCCACTGTCATAAGTTGGACACCTGTAGTTCATAAATGCCTAAAATTTATGAATTTCTCACTATTAATGTTTACTAGGACACTATACATTATCTTAGTAAATACAAACACAAAACTACAAAAATCAGATACAAAAAAGGACATTTTCCATATATCACACTATTGGGTCAGGGACTTGAACCTATTGAATTGCAATGACCAATCACAGAATTAATTGATTACATTCGTCAATGACTACCTGCAGTTATATTAAAGAAATGTATTCAATTAGATAGATTAACAAATTTGAAATTTCAAATCCGATTAATAAAAGAATTTGGAGAACATTTTTTAGAAAAATCAGTATGGTTGTGAAGAGTTATAACATCTGTTAAATATACTGCAAATCTTACCAAAAATTTTTTTTCCCTAAGCAAATTAGTTTTTTACAAAAAAATACTCAGTTGCTGCTTTTACCATCATAATTGCTGCATATTCAGATGCATATTGATAAGGGACATATTTTTATATCATTTTTCTTTTTGATCATATTATTTAATCTGTTACTTCCTCTTTTATAAGTTCTTTATCTGATCAGCTTCACTAGCTTTATTGAAAGAAATAGAGAATATACACAATAATTTAACTGAAGAATGAAGAGTGATAATTTAATCATGAGGGAAAAAGGGAACAGTTCCTGCCAAGTATAATATACCACTAGGAGAAAAAAAGATACTGTTTAGTTGATTCTTAGAACAGATAAATTAATGATGGGCAAATTCTGAAATTCTGCTTCATCTAAGGGATTTTCTTCAATATTAAAATATTTATGCAATATTCAGATAATTTACTTATAGATATAAAATATTATTCTCCAATCAGTAAATATATGCTAAATTATAGAATTTAATATCTAGATTCTCATTCTAATTAATACTTCTATTGTTTTATTTTTATTTATTGTTATTTGTATTGTCAAAAAAATTTATAACATGATAGAAATTGGCAAGATTATAACAAGATTGAAATGAATATTGTAACAAAAATTTCTATTTCATATGTATGAGCTTATTTGTTTAAAAAGTAACTCTTTTCCAAAGATTTCAATAATGGCTTTGATACTTTTTCTGTTATTTCTTCTTCTACTATTTGCCATTCTTTTGTCTTTCATTAAGAATTAAGTTTGATTTTTTTTTTGTATTTATTTACATATAGAAAATCAAGTTTTATTGTTATTTAATTTTATACTTGTTTTAACTCTTAATTATGTTTTTCTTATATAATTGAATATGAATAGTTTGAACAATAACATGACTTGCCATAAAAATCTTCAACATTATAAAATATATTGCCTGCAATTTATAATTTATATAGTCAACTTTTAGTCTAAGTGAATTATTTCTTAAGAGTCCAACTTTTGTATCAATCAAAATATATATAATATATATATATATATATATTATTTTGATTGAATTACAGATTTCTTTAACACTTAAAAAACAGCAAATATATCAAATTTTCATTTTATGGCATAATATGTTATTGCCTTAAGCAACTTATATTTATATATAGTAAATAATCTTAAGTGATCATAAATGTATATTAAATATCTGGCTTATTTACAATAAAAAAATGAATCAAAAAGTTTCATACAATTTTCAGTGTCTGAAACTGCAATAAGCCTAACTAGTTTTATTATGCATCATTATCTTCATTACGTTTTAAATTCAAACCAAAAATATTAAATAAGTAAAATTAATAATTAATTTTTTATCATCTCCTTTTATGATTGATAATTATTGTTAATGAAAATGCATGACTGATAAATTAATTTAAACAGTAATAAAACTTAAATAGATGCAATATTTTAAACAGATTACTTATTTTAATTACCCATATGAGTAAAGAATATTTTTTAAAAATTGTTTCATTACTTTTTACTCTTTATAAATTTGATAAATTCAGTTTAGAATGAGTTAATAGTTATTTTCTATCATGTTTTTTCCTTATAAATCTGTCTGTCTTTCATTAAAAAATGTTAGATGAATATCTGTACTGTTTCCTCTTTTGAAAACGTATTGCAACTTTTGAGTAACGAGTAATTCTGATTACATTATAATTAGCTTATAAACGTTAATTATATTATTCATATTCTTATGCAAGAATGATTTATGCAAGAGTGTATTTATTCTCTATATTTTATGATAAATGATTTCGTCAAGTGTAATAAACTAAATAATATAAAATTACATAATTTTCATTTAATATAAATATAAATGAATGCATGACAATTTATAATACATGTACTGATTTTGATAAAATAGGTTAATTTGATAACAATATAAAAAAAGAACTCGGTTAATGCATAAGTTACTACTGAATTACCAAAGTAGTATCTACAGTACATAGTAAATCAGTTTTCAAAATGTTACTCATATTTAATTAGGAAAAAATATCTTAAAATGCTTAATGATAAAATAAAACGAAATCATTAATTTTCTGAGAATAATTCTCATGCTGTAGAATTACGGTAAATAAGTTATTATATTAATATGATTCTTTATGTATTAATACAAGATATCATATGTTAATAAGTTACTGTAAATAAAAATCTGGTATCTTCAATATAAAGTATAAAAATATAAAACTTACCATTTTCAGTTTTGTTATTATTAACTTAGTTAATGTTTGATTTAAAATTTATTATGGTTTAAAATATATAATAATAATAAACTACGTAGCTATAACTCTGACTCTACCCTCATAGAAAATATTTAAACAAATATGGTCTCTGCGGTATACGTTCGTAAGAAGGACATAACCAAACTAACAAACGATCGAGAAATCAAAAACAAATAGAGATCGGTTATCAGTAGAAAGTAACGTCGAAATTATTTGATAAACATTAATAATTTGAAATTTATAAGAAAAGTTATATTATTTAAAAAAATCGATTTCGGCTTCGCTTCTTTCCACTAATTTCATAAAAATAATTCTACGATAATTTAATTTTCTACGATTTCAATATTAAAAAAAAAAGAAGAATAAAACGAACGAAAAAATTAAAACTCTTATTTTATTGATCAAAAAATAAATATTAATTTTTCTGTAAATAATTAAAACAAATTATGTGCATTTATATCGTTATATAAAAGTGAAGAATTTAGAAAATCCATTTTTTAAAGATCCGGAGAAGCGCTAGTATTGGTCTATTGACGATAAAAATAATAGATAAAGAATAACGAAGTGCAAAAATTTTGAGTACCAATGTCCTATTTATCTGGTAAATATTCTTAAGAAAAACTAAATACATTTTAAGTTATTAATAGTATAACTACAATAGAGCAAATAATACGGGTCCATTGTTTATCTCTACTTAAAGAGATTATTAATTGCGAATATCCATATGTTAAATTGTTGTTGTAAATGAAAATTGGCATATCATTTTTGCAATTAATTAGGCATTTAAAATTTAAACATAAGGAAACAAATAGTTAAAAATAAAATAAACTTACGATATAATAATTCCTGTAAGCGGCTCATTATTGGCATGGAACCCTCAATTGTTTTTCTTCCCAGTAAAATGATAATTTTTCTATTACGTTCCATGTTTCTTTCATGTATACGAATATTTTTGCATAAAGGGAAAAATATCAGATTACTGAATGTAATGGAATTGTTCAAGTAACAAGAATGCAGCAAAAATTGTCGATCATCACTCGTTTGCTCTTTAGATTCTAGATATCAACAATAGATTTTGTTATATAAATTTTTGCAAATCATTGAAAGTAATGGTATATCATACGAGTATTATGCATACTTTATCATGAGTCACTGCATTACATTTAATTAAAGCTGTACTTATGTTAACTTTTATGCAAGATTATTTTTCATATTTTATAGCATATTTGATACTCTGATAAATATTGGAGCAGTACAGTATATATTCGAATATTTATGAATGAATTTGGAAGGAATAATTAAGGGCATATTTAGAAAAGTTCTGGCATCAGTTTCATTGAATTCCCTCATAACATCTACATTTAATTCTTGCAATTTCAATAGTGTGGTAGACTGCGTTAAAGTTTTGATTGTATAGGTTTAAACAAATAATTAAATTAATATGTAGATAAATACACATAGTTTTCGAACTAAATTTTCTCCAAATTCTATATTATATTCTGACTACGAATGAAAAAAATAAAGTTCAATGAAATTTCGATATTTTCAAAATCATTGTCTCTAGGCAATTGCTTCATTTGTCTTGCTATAGATTTCGTCTCGAAGTAATTATATTTTTTATTTGGCAATTTGTATAATTTGGATTGTTCTTAATCTTTGCATAACTTTGGTTTAATTTTCTTGATTTTATGATTTCACCTCCTTAAGAGAAATTTGGTAGGAAATCTCACAATGAAATAAATATTTAATGCATATGTTATGAATGTGTTGCTTTAAAATTTTAAGAAATGTTTTAAACAAGGTTATTCTAAAACAGGGATGCATAGACTTGTTAAGACCAAGGGCCGTATAGATTCACTGTGACTTATAAGAGGACCACCAAAAGAAATCCCGAAAGTTAGATATCATACATAATATCATATCATGTTTATTAATTACGTATTACAAAGAAGTATAATCAAAATTAAACAAAGAATTTTTAATTGGATGTATATTATTGCATTAATTTAACAATTTTTTTATATTAGGTTCGACATTCGTAATAGCCAAATCCAAAATTGATTATAAATTTTCATTAGTTAAGCGGCAGTGCTACCTTGTATGCATGTACAATTTTTTTTAAATTACCTGTTTCGCAAACACAAATACAATAAAAATAAAAAAAATGTTTATTATTACAAATATGATTATTATTTTTCCTTATTGTTTAAAAACATTATTATCGAACCACTAAAAAGTATTTTCACATCAGAAAAATATTATTTGAAAATGCATTGTTCAAAACTGCAAATAATATTTCATTGATTGTATGGCTTGTTAAAATAACACAAGGTGAGGCGGGCCGCGGTTTCACCATGTGTTGTTCTTCAACGAAGGACCGCGGTCTGTGCATCCCTGTTCTAAAATAATTGGACATAAGGAACTAAACAGTAAAGCCAATGTAATTGGGGGAAAGCGACAGCTATTGCGGCCTACGTATATCTATTTATTATGAAAGCTGTTATTCAGCCGTTCCCGACTTACTAAGAAAAGTTGCAATCGTTTATGCAAAATACTGCTGATCGATCTGTATATTATCTCAAATTTTGCATATTGCAATACTAGTATGAACAATTACACAATCACATTTATAAGTGCTGTTAACTGAATTAACAAAGCCTTGATTTATATTGGAGCAGTGTATTAACTTTGCTTATTTTATTCACTAAGAAAAAAGTTTGTCATATAGCCAACTAATTTTTACTGACGTTTCCTATAATCATGGCTACGTTCAACAGACTCAACTGTTGAACGTAGAACGAGTAAACGAACCGTTGAGTCTGTTGAACGAGTTGTAACAGTAGTGGTTGATGTATCTTGCTGAAGGGCAAATAGTAACAGAAGGCGCGGTTATTGAAAAATGAAAGAAAATAGTAGTTGTAAACACCGTACTTGTGATAGCAACTGAATTTTTTAGTTTGGTCGTAGAATAGTTATATTCTTATAATTTGATATTTATTTGCTATTAGATTCTCATGAAACAATGCTGGTGCATTAATACTATCTTACACCATTAAATTTGTATGCTTTATATCAGTGGTTCTCAAACTTTTTGAAGTCGGGGCGCATTTAAAATCCTACCAATAATTTAGGTGCACTATATACAAATTTCTGAGAAATATATTATCACGTGACCAACAACGTCTACGTCAAAAAAATGACGTCTATATTACTCATCTCTAATAATAAAAATAAAAATTAATTTTTATTGGTGAATTGTACACGAATAAAATCGAAATAGGCAACTCTAAATCAATGCGTTCATTGAGTTGTAAGTACAAGTATTTTTACAGATCATTGCCTATTTTCATTGGAGAGAAATCAAACATTCATCGTTTCCGTAATGAAATGGTATAATAGAGTAATTATATTTTTTATATCTGGACACACATTTCGGAATACCATAGGGCGCATCCAGAAATCTTCCAGGGCGCACTGGTGCGCCCTGGCACATACTTTGAGAACCACTGGATTAGACTATAAAATCGACAGGATGGGATAAAAAAAAAACCAAATTTTATCAAGACACAAAAAACCAATTTACAAAAAAGCTGTATTAATAAAATCAGGATTGAATTTTTTAACACTTTTTTTATTGTTTTTTATCATTTTTGTTTCCACTTCCTTAATGTTCTATTCATGTCAAAGTCACTGAATGGGTTAAACCCCAACCAACCAATGCATGGTGGGCTGAGTTTCACTATCCATGATGAGATTCAATAACATGATTAAACTAACTTAATTCAACTTTAATGTGATAAAAATTGATTTTTTATAGTAATTAGATAAAAAAAAATTATTTTTATCTAATCATTTAATTTTTATTAAAAAAAATCATTTTTTAAATTAATATGATATTGAATACTGATTTGGATTAGTAAAAGTATAATCATTTTATTGTAATCATATTTTATAAATGATTTCTGTTAATTTATTTTAAATAACTTGCTGGGATTAGGATGGATAAGCAAGCTCCTATACTTGTCTTAATTTAAAAAACATGAAAGGTGACATAAATATCACAAAAGAAATATTCATTTGTTACTGGGCTAGGAGGTGCATTTTTTCCCCCTCCTCAACTGCTGAAATCCTAGTTCTGCTACATATAAGACAGTTCTGTATCACCATCAAATATTGATATTTTCAACTAGTAAACACAAAAAAACTGATTCGCAAAAGCTTGATTAATAAAATTAGAATAAATTTTTTTAATACTTTTTTATTATTTTTCTGTTCCACTTTCATGACATGTATACATGTCATAGCATCTGAACGGCTTAAAATGCTGTTGTCCACTTGCACAAAATATTTTTGTTGTGGTTGCATTTGAGGACTGCTGCTGTAAAGAGTTAGGTAGCTATCCTCAACCCCCATCCCAAAATCTTGAAGGGCTTAGAAGTTCTTTGCAAGAACAATTATCATTGCTATCAAATGAATTGATAGTTAATATCATAAGAATATAAAACATTGCTATAGCTATGTCTTACATTGCTGTGAGGGGCAACTTTTTACTTCATATTGGGACATTTTGGCTATTTCATTTTCCAAGATTAAAATGATTGCTATTTCATTGCACTCTTGTTCTGTATATTTTAATTTTTGTTAGAAATAAATTTTTTTATATTCATTAGTTTTAATCTTTCTTTAATGTATAATATAACAAATACTGAATTTTAGAAAAAATAAAATTATGTTCACTTTGTAATCTTTACTTTTGCCTCTTGTCAACTTTTACTGATTCATGATTTTTAAACTAGCACTTTTAAATGAACAGCAATAGACTGTTTTCATAAAAACAAAAAAATACTCAAGTATAACATTTTTGGTACTTTCAAACCTTCTTCAATACACAAAGAACTATTAATCAACATTTTTTATAATAATAAGTTGTTTTTCTAAAAAATGTTGATTAATAATTTTTAGTGCACTGAAGAGGGTATGGAAATACCAAAAATGTTATACTTGAATAAAATATGTTTTGTTTTTATGAAAACAGTCTATTGCTGCTCATTTAAATGCTAATTTAAAAGATATGAATCAATATTATTATTTTGCTGAGATATTATGATTCTTTTATTTGTTCCTTAATATATGGAATTAACGTAGATTTTACACATCCAACAGAAGTTGGACAAGCTGCAAATAAGGTTCTAAGAGACATTAATATAAATAATTGAAAATTGTGCTATCATTAAAGTTCCTTAATGGTGATAAGAATAAAAGAGATTATTTTGAAGGAAACATAATTATTAAATTAAATATATATATTTTTAATTAAAAAGTTCTAGAAATTATTGACTACAGATAGTATTGTAATTGCTCTTATAATATTAAGCAAAAGATTCTCATTATCTACAGTTTTTTCTATTAATTCTAGTTTCATCATATTGAAAATTAATAATGTATATTAAAACAATGACAATTTAAATCAACAATAAGTATTGTATTTCATTTGATAGGAAGAATATTTTGTTGGAGAATTAAAGAATTAATTATGTTAGCTAAAAACCACAAATTTGCAAAATTTTTATGCTAAAAATTCGTTCTATGTATTTTTAAAATATTTTTCATTTAATTTGTGCATTTAATATGACGAAACTCAGTTCTTTTTATTTCTTATCAAGAAATAAATCTTTAATGCTTTAGCAATCTTTTCCTAGCAAATAAAATAGTAATAGCTTAAATCTGTGTTAATTATTTCAAAAATTATTTATAGAACTATAGGATTATTATATTGTTGTGTTAAAGTCACTGATAATCGTATCTGCGGACCTTTTTTTTTGCAATTGATAAATAAATGTTGACTTGTAGTTAGTGATGTAATAATCAATGGATAAGTATCAGATAGAATATAGAGTTTTTCAGAAAACCTAAATAGAATATGAAAAATTAAACTTTTATACTTTATTTTATTTTTATTATATTTTAATTAAAAAAGTTTATATTAAAAACTTTAACAATAAATTTATTCAATTTAGGAATTTTTATAATAGTTTAATTATTATATTATTTTTATCTTATTTCATTATATCCAAAGATTACTAAACTCAATAAAAAAGCACTATCTGCAGTCTGGTAATCAGAATCATTTTTTTATTAATCAAACAAACATTTTCAATGCTACAGTGCATCCTCTTCAGGTTTACTCTACATTACTATGACAGTTTATAATAGAACAGAATATTTTTAAAAAAAATTTTTAAAAATATTCTGTTTTATTATAAACTCTGATAGTAATGTAGAGTAAACCTGAAGCGGATGCACTGTAGCATTGAAAATGTTCGTTTGATTAATAAAAAAATGATTCTGATTACCAGACTGCAGATAGTGCTTTTTTATTGAGTTTAGTAAAGACACACAATACACACACAGGATGCAATGATTGGTAAATACTTTGCTAAAATTAGTCATAAATGCAATTTCGCTAGTTTTCCATGAGAGGACAATATGTGGTTTATTTTTTATTTCGATTTGAAATTGAATTAATTTTGAGATTGCATTAATTGTCACCATTTGTGTATTTTCTGTTCCAAATGTACAGTTCTTGAATAAAAAGTAAATTTTTATTCTTCATTAGAAGAATATGAAGTAAAAAAATGCATTTTTATTCATAAAATTTTTGGAATATGTATTAAAGAATGATTGTTTTGTAGTGGGTTAGTAAAGAAATCAGAGTTAATTGGTGCTTCCAATTGATTATATTAGAACTTGCAAAATCAGTTAGAGGGGAAGGTTTTGTGGACATGGCTATTGAAGATATTCATGATTTATTAACAGAAGTTAATGAAGCAGATCTTGTGAAAATGGCATCTGAAATAAATTGATTCTGAGGATAACAGCACTGATAAAGATTGTAAAGTTAATAATTTAACACTAAAAAATTGCAGAAAGGCTTAAGGTTAGCTGGACAGTTAGAATCACTTTTCTTGAATGCAGACCCTTCAGCAAAAAGAAGCCAAAAATTTAAAAGGAAGCTGCAGAATTGCTTATCCCCATACCTTGAAATTTACGACAATCTTGTTAAGAACA
>WUQG02377008.1:0-18006 GCA_011317285.2 Androctonus mauritanicus | reverse complement strand
TGTTTCTTTATACACTCTGTCGACTGAACCGTGTCTCACTGACAGTCTAAAGAGGTGAGGAGGATCGTATTCCCGCCGAATTTTGCCTTCTAACAGTCCTGGCATAAATATGGGGAAAAAGTTGTAGCCTCCCATTTGAAAATACAGAAATTGGAAATGAAGATGCAACATTCTCCTCTTTCTCGTCATTTTCCGTTTCGGGAGGGATGTAGGGAAGATTATAACAGTACCTGAGCCTCTGTCACTCACCCAAAAACCTGTCGAGTGATATAAAAAAAAAAGAAATAAGTAAACAGGAAAAGGTGCAGACGGAAAGGAGATTTGATCAAAAGGGAATATTGTACCTGATGGTAACTATTGTGATTGATTACAAGCGAATGTCTGTAGAGAGATGAGTATGATGTCAGAGCTGGTCGTCGATATGATTCGGAGTGATGCCGACGAACTCTTTTCGCCCGGAATATTCCCGAAGCTGGCAGTGGGGTTGATGGCGTTGGCCTTGCAGTGAAAGACATGGGTTACTAGTGCTGAGCGCTTCTCTTGCTGTTACAGCAGCTGAAAATCGACATCAGAGATTAATATCGCGAAGTTACACCACAATCCGCATTCAGTGTTTTTTTTCTATTCACTCACGAGGATCTCTCTGTTTATCTTCGAAGAATATGTCACTCGATTGCAGAGATTTCCGGAGAGTATTGAGTCCATTCACATTAATCATATCTTCTCTCCTAAAAAGAGCCGCAATTTCTTCAAAAGTTTTATTTTTAGTTTCGGGTATTTTCTTGTACGTAAACGTCCAGAAAATTGCTAGCAACGCAGTGAACGGCAGGAAAGTATAATTCTCGAAAAACCTCTGACGTTATAAGAAATTTATTAATCAAATAAATCCGTTAGATAAAAAATTATGATTAATATATATATATATATATATATATATATATATATACGTATACTAACCTGCATTTGTGGAAATACTAGGCCAACTATAAAATTGGCGAACCAGTTACAGAGGGCTGTTATACTCATAGCTGCTGGTCTTGGTCCTTGAGAGAAGAGTTCTGCAGTTATCATCCAAGGGATAGGACCTGTAACGTTGAGATATGATGGAGTAACTCGATCACACAAAAAAAGCATTTTTTGGTAATAAAAGATTCACACTTACCCGGACCAATTGCATAAAAGACGACAAAAAAGAGAGTGCTGACTACACTTAAATAAGTGACCCAATGATAAAGGAACTGAAAGACACTTAGAATGAGTTATAAACTCAAGCATTTCGATTTCAGATAAATGCGCTTACCTTAACAAGTAAAGATATAGTGATGAAAATGCTGAAAATGAACATTCCTCCGAGTCCGTACAGGTGAAGAGTGCGTCGACCCGCTCTGTCCATCAAAGGTATAGATACAAGTGTCATGGCTACTAATACAGACCCAACTCCTATAGTGGCATATTTTGCTGTGTCTTCGGTCAGACCAGCAGCAGTAAAAAGCCCAGTGGAATAATACAGGACCTGAACAAAGTAAACGTTCTCATTCTAAAGAAAAGACATCATATTTTGTTTTTCCTTTAAGAGATTGAGTACCTACTGCATTTATGCCTGAAAGCTGCTGAGATAGCTGCATGACTATGCCTATCACTAACGGCAACTGCATGGATTTGTTACAGATGAGCTGCCACATAGTTATCTGCAGAAAAAAAAAACATTTAAATATTAGAAAGGCATTGGTGACTTACAGAACTTTTCGATTTGATAACTAAAATAGGAGAATGCTATTAAGCGACATACGGTGTGTGGTAATGAGTAAATAATGTCAGAAACATGCTGTACTACCGTATGGATTTTTTATTGATTCGAAAAAACTGCAAACAATAGTCATTCACTTTCTCTTACCTCAGATTCAGGCTGTTGGGATCTCTCTTCGGCTTTCATTTCTTCCATATCGTCTTCTACTCGACTTGAGCACCTTAACTTTTGCAATGCTATACAAACGGGAGATTTTTTTTTTTTTGCTCTTCTTTATCTCTTCCTTCCGTAAAGTTACTGATATAGATAAAGAGGAAACAGTACTTACCCTCGCGTGCAAGTGATTCTTCGCGTTTCGAAATGAGCAAATATCGAGGACTTTCTGGGCATAAGGGCAGGAGAAGTAGCTGCAAAACTGCCGGCAAAACGGCGATACCTGAAAATTGAAACTGTGTTTATCATCAGTGTTGCCAAAAATATCTCGTTTATAACTTTCTTCACGCGCTGTTACGTCATAACGGCGTCATGATTAGGTTATTGTTACATCACAGAAAAGTCTCCATTGTTTCGTCATAACTTCATTAGAAACGACGAAAACTAATTATTTTTGGTGTTTAAATTCTTAAAAGAGAATTTCGAGCGCGGTAAATATTAAACGACATTCGATGGTAATTAATTAGAACCGTGACGATGCATAAAAATATTCAGAATTAAACGAAATTTTCTTACCTAAAAGGAAAGGCCATCCTCTTTCAGTGCCCAGGATAGCCTGAATTCCTAGAACCTGAGACATGAGCAAACCTATAGTAACCCCTAACTGGTTCACTGTACCTGCAGGAGATAAAATATGTAGAACAGCGTTAGCGTTATTCATTTTTCTATCGATTATTCTGTCGCGAATGTAGTCTACTTCTATAAAATAAAAATAATAAAAAAAAAAGCAGAGGAATTATGGTGGAGGCATTACTCGATAAACTTTCCATTCTTACAGTGATTTTTTCTGATTTTATATCTCCCACTCGGTTGGTAATCGAATTATTTAATTATAAACTTTAAAGGATTTTAATTTATTTACTTGTTTACTAGCTATGCTCAGCCTTGCATTAATTGAATGACAAATTTTCTGCGCTGACAGCTACGAGGCAACTTACTCCGTTTCCTTGTATACAGTACAATATTATTTATGACTGCTGCCGTATGATTCATTTATCCACGCTTAAAAGGAAACAAAATTAAATCTCTTATTGCATCATTGACATTTATACCGTAATCTTCAAAAAAAAAAAAAAAGTATTAATACAACTCCTTCCCTCAAAAACAATCTTCCTTTATATATATATATTTTTTCTGAATGTAATTAAAAATTACATTAATTAATCAGAGCGAAGTACTGTTGTTTGCAATAAGAACTATCGAGAGGAGCATGGATATTAATTCATAGTCAGAAAATAAAAATGTAAAAATATTTTTAACAGAATTTTTCTTTCTTTACTTAAAATTATAATTTTTCTGGTTGCCATGCGAACTTTTAGAAGAGGCAGACATAAAAAGAAAAAAGCAAAAATTAAAATTCTGAGCGTTATCGTCTTTGCCAATCGATGGAGATTTTTTTTGTGGAAATATTTATTGGAAGAATTCTGGTTTAGTATTTTAAATTATATTTAAAAGTTGTAGTTGTATCTGGAAAGAAAACCAACACTGTTAGATATTCTGGTGGAGCAACAACACTTGAAATATTGATGTACTTTACTTCCCGATATGTTTATCTTTGGATAGTCCCCGAGCTGCCGAACTGTTTTTCGACTGATGTTTAGAAATGAAAATTTAAACCAATGTTTCAATGTCTTTCTGGAAGGAAACTGTAAAATGTTTCGTTTGCCTCCTCAAGTGGCAGTGTGAAGTGCTTATAAATTTTGTGCAAACAAGAAGCGTTTATTTCGCAGAAATAGGTGGAGTCCGTTATAGGAATAAATCTTTTAGCGTGATATCGATTGTGTGTGTGTGTGTGTGTGTGTGTAACAAAACGATCTAAATAGCAGGTTGCGTTATCCAAGTGGGATTATCCATCAAACTGGCCTCTTCGTCTTGGGTTTATCGGATTCCTTCGACAGTTTACTGAGTGACGTTACGTGTTATATCGATACAACACGTATCCACTCTTAATGATTAACACAGATGGCAGAAAGAGACAGTTTTCCGCCAGCGCTCGAGGGACCGATGATAAAGTGGATTTAATTCGACAGTTATGTACCATATTGTAACCTATATCGAGATACCAACTCACCTAAACCTCCTCTCATGGTCAGAGGAGAGACTTCTGATAAGTACATTGGCACTACGGCTGTATTGAGACCTGAAAAGAAGACAAATCGCTTAACAGATTTGTAGAGATTAATTTCCAGTTTATCGGTTCGATCACTTACCACAGTTAAAGCCAATTATCAAGCGCCCGATAATCAGCAATTCGAAACTTCTTGATATCTTGCTGAGGCTCATCAGGGCTGCGCCAATGATTCCCATGATGTTGTTTAATAAAAGACCGTTCTTCCTGTCAAAACGATAATAGCGTGTTGTTGTTATTCTCTTTCTTGGTCGCCTCGGAAAAAAACCGCGATAAGTTTCGTTACTCTAAACTTTCAAACTAATCGTTAATTAGTCGTATAATCAATTAATGACTGTTCGTTATCGATTTTTCGGAAATCTTTAATCGATTTTTCTTCTTTATTTCGAGTTGGCACCACGTTGGACGTTGACGAATTCTCGATCACTGCGTCCTTTCAATTAATTTTCCCGAAACCTTTTTTTTTTGCTATTTTTAATACTTACCTCCCAAATTTGTCTGCGATGGAACCGCCGATGATGCCGCCTACCATGCCTCCTATAGCGAACACAGAAACGGTGATGGACCACAGTAGATCCCTGTAGTTGTCCGTGATGTCCTCTCCCGTTCTCATCTTATAAACGTCGCGTATGAAGTCCTTTATGATCTGCAAGAAACGAGATATGCATCACTTCCGTTCTTAAATCAGCATTCTCGATTAAACTTAGATGCGCTTGGATTTTTTTTTTTTTGCAATTCCGATTTTGATTTCCGAACGAGGACCCTATCGATTTACAAAATAAATACAGCAAGTACTCGAAGCGGCAGGCCAGTAAATCTTTTGCAGAATATTCAACTTCTGGAAGAATTTTCTTTACTGCCTGCAGTCATCTTCAGAACGGCAAACTTTTCCATCAAATATTTAACGTTTATTCAAGTTTCGGAGCACGCGCCCTTCCGTGCATCCCTCTGGCCCCAAACTTGAAGAGAGAGAACCTGAAGATTGTTCTGCATGTGGGTGGAAAGCCTCCCAGAGTTTTATGGTGCGAAACAAGGTGTTCTATAAGCTGCTCTCGAAGTGTGGGACGTGCTAGGAATGAAAGTGTGTGCCTTGGCTAGGGGAATTCTATTTTCTTACCGAGTTCTGACAACTGTCATCTTTAAGGATGTCTCTTTTATCTTTTTAGATAAGTGATTTATCTTTTTCGTTCGGCAACGGTCTAGCTTAATGGCGCATATAGTCTGTGCGCCATTTCATTGTTTTGAAACATAGCTGGCGTCCAAACTCCAACTATATAATTCGAGTAATTCATTCGCTGTAAAATCGAAGATAATGCATTCTTATCTTCCGAATTAATCCCGAAACGAGAATCTCTCGTAGAAAATTCAGATTTATTAATTTAATCGAATCCACGTGAAAAATTTCTGCCAAGTTCTCAGCCAACTCTTGAAAGGAATAACGCTAAACCTTTCAACCATAACAACATCGACTGATTTCTATAGATAATACTTCAGTTTCTACTCCGCCAAAAATATTTTTATACAAAAAAAAGAAAATATATTTCTTTAAAAAAAAAAAATCCATATTTCGAAGGGGGGGAAAAAAATTACAATCTTTCGAAAATCTTTCTGGAAGAGCACGAACACTAAAGATTATCATCGTCTCTGTTATTTTTGAGAGCTTATTTGAGGAAAAGTTTTCTCTTAGCATACTTTAATATCTTTTTAATCCATACATTTATGAATATAGAAAATATCTTTCAGAGATAAATAAGTGCTTTTTAAAAAGATGGAAACTTTTAATACTAATTTCCGTTCCATAAACATCAATTTAAATGATGTTTATGGCATAGTTAGAGTTGGGCATTTACACCGAATAATTTTTGTTTTATAAGCAACCGTTAGGAGAAATCGTATAAATAATTTAATAATGTGTTTTCAGAATTAAGCATCCAGTGAAAATTTATCGAAATTTGATGAGCGAAATGCAAAATTTTCATCGATAAAAACTAATAAAAGTTACATGCAATTCGCGCCATTTATACTGTATACATTAGCATTTATCAACGCAGTTTAATAAATGAGTACGGCATGAAATTTTTCACAAATTTGTACGAGAGAATTTTTCTTGTTTTACGACTAAAAAAATTTACGACTTTTGTAAATTTTAAATCGTTTAAGATTTTTCTTTCTTTTTTCTTTGCAAAAGTATAAACGATGGTAAATTATATTTTGCGTTTGAACTTCTTAACAACAGACATCGACCACTCCGAAAATTAAGTTTGGCAAAGTTCTTATAATCTCCCTTGGCAAAATTGGTCATAAATATCGATTAAATAAATAAATAAAAAAAAAGTAACAAGAGTGTCGCATTTCCACGATTCATCAGTTGGTCAAGATATTTTAAGTACTGTTTTACATTTTATCGCATATTCTACCGGCTGAATCAATGTAACAAAATAACAAAAAATAGGCAAATTGTTCTCAAAAATGATTATAGACTAGTTCATTTTACTTTAAGGAAGATGGGAGGAAAAAAGGCTTAAAAAAAAAAGAAGAATTGATGACTCAAAGAGATTTTTGTGGCAGAGAAATTTGGTTTTAGATGCAATCTACCGTGATATATGATCTTTCGGCGGACACTTTTTTAATGTTTAATTAATTTTTTTGAATAAAATTAAAATTTTTTTTTTTTTTATAACGCGTGAAAGTGATAATTGCAAATTTCTAATCTCGGCACGGATATATTTGCAGGTGACTAATATATAGGGTATATAGATTTGTTTGTTTCGCACTTTTTTGTTGTAATTATTTACTGCTATACGAGTTCGTCGAGTGCATAAAATGGACGAAAGTCTTGTTTATGTTACAGTTTATTTTTATGCCAAATATTGCATAATTTATTGAGAAATATGACTCTTTTTCTCTAACGTATAAAATAAATACGAGCCCAGTAAATGATTCCACTTAAATCGTAATAGAAATAAAGAAAAATTCTATGGTGAGATCCCGTCTCGAGAAGTGAAAACTAATTACTAATTATTTTTCTGTAAAATTTCTGTTTACTAATGCGCATTTTTCTTGGATATAAAGAAAATAAACTTTGCTCGTTATAAATTTATGCTCAGCAATTATTCTGTTAGACTTTATAGAATATTAAACAGTTCCTGATGTTTGGAGATAAAAAGAAATATTTAAGAGTAACGTTCTGTTTTTACATATAATAAAATTTTCTTCCCGGGAAATTTTTCTTTTTTTTTTTTTTTTAAATTATTGATTGCCGAAATATCGTTGTTAGCAAAGAAGCCAACGCGTAATTACAAAATTAAACGGATTAACTGTTGGTAAATTACATTCATCTGCAGTCATTAGATGGAGCACTACCAATAATCATTAGCATAGGTGCTTAATATCTGTCTATCAAATTGCATCCTTCATGAAACCATCAGCATGTTCCATTAACAGTATGTTTCGTGCTTAATAAAGTGTATATGCTTTATATAAATTCGTTTTCTCGGGTGTTATCGCGTCGTTGGATAAAATTTATTTGCATGTTCTAACTATTGGACAATTCGAATTACGTAAAAAAACGAATTACACGTGACGTATTGGCAATCGATTGTATCGGTTTTCTTTATTGGTCGGTTTAAACGAAAACAACGCGTTTACAGTTATATAGCCACGCCTCGGTTTCTTATTGGCTAATTTGAATTTAAATAGAGTAATCGGAGTTTAAAGAGGTGTGGCTTATCGGTAACGACCGTGAGCGACGCTTCTTACTGGTCAAATTTAGTGAATTAATTAGAGAAAGTAATACGATTACTATTATTAAACGCTATTGATTAATTTAAATTTAAATAGACCAACCACGATTAAAGAATTTTAATACGTCTTTAATAAATCATAAAAAATATATATATGTATTTTTCTTACTTACTGTTTGAGGAGCATTGATTACTCCCGTGTTGTAACCAAATTGAAACATACCAAGGACGGCAGCAAAGATGGAGAACACCAGCATACATGTCAAACCCTACAAGAAAAGAAAAAACAAAAGAAAAAAAATGGGTAGACAATTTTAAACGATGACAAAACAGAAGAATATGGAGTTTAGTAATTATGACTACATTAGGAAGAATTGCTTTTTTTACGCTTTAGTGGAAAAGCGATGCTGATTCCTGTTGAGAAATGAGACTGCACGTGTTAGTGAAAGGTGTAATAACCGAGTGGAAAGGCAAAATCATTCATTACCAGCTGCTAATTTGTGGCAGAAGCCGAGAAACCATATTCAATTTTATGATATCAGCCAGTCAAAGGGATTACGCTGCGTAAACTTGTCTTATTGAGAAAACGGATTAATACCAGAGAAAACAAGAACAAAATTTCTCTTATATTGTGTGTGTATATAATATATATATTTATTTATTATTATTATTATTTTTTTTTTCTTCTTGCTTTGCAGAACCGTTTTGTTTATCGCCAGTAGTATTTCGGTTTAAGTGGTAAAAACTGCTGACAAAATACACCGAAAGTGTTTACCCGTCAAATGTTGTTTTGATTCAATATTTCTTCTTTATATAAGAAATAATATTTTCTATCGCCAGAAAAGATTGAAAAATACCAAATGTAAAACTATTTTCGCTTTCAGGGGGAGAAAAAACACAGAAAACCTTAAGCGAAAATATACAGAATGTGTGTGTTTGTGTGTGTGTTTAATATATATATACATATAAATATATTTGAATGGAGAAGAAGAAGAAGAAAAAAAAAAGAAAAGATAATGATGACTCGTTCTCCATTAATGTTGTTTAATCGATTATTCGGATCGATATCTGATCTTTAACTATGTTTGCTGCTTAATGTTTGAATCTTTTTCGTTGGATCTGCGTGTTTGTCGTTTCGGTTGTGTAGCTAGTTGTGTTTGTGTACTGAATGGATCTTTTTTTTTTTTCTTTTTGCCACGTTTTGCTTGGAAAAGAAACGTGACAAAAAGATTTAAACAGAAAAAAAAGTAAAGTAATTAGCGATTACCAGCGTAAAAAAATTGTTTAGATCCATCTTTCGCTGTCCTTCTTTGAATAAACTCTCTTTCCTACAATTTATCTCTACATTGAAACGTTTAAGTAGGAACCAAAAACAAGAGTTTTTAAGATGATAAAAAAAAAGCACCCGAAGAAGAATTTAAAAAATAAAATAATAAAACAAAAAAAAAATTATGACGTTAATTACAAAAGTGAAAGACAGGTGGTATATGGAGAAATGGCTTTCCTCTCTAATCCAAAACTTACTAAACGTAATTTTGGAAAAGTTAGATAATTAATCGCATTAAATTCGTTATTTTTCTTTAAACCGTTTTTTTTTTTGTTTTACTTCTTTAAATATTTATTAAATTTGTTTTCATTCTTACAAATCATTTTTAAAATTTTTATTACAGCCTATCAGAAACAAATCTGGCGATTTTGATTTCTTTGATTGGTTTGCCGTATTTTTTGAATTATTTTAAAGATAACTAACCTCGTTAAGAGCATTTGTGTTAAAGCAAAAGTTGGAGCACGTTATACGGATTGAATAATGGAGGACCGAGAGACAATTGGAAACCGAGGTTCCACTCTTGATGAATTTTTATTGCTTGATTGTTCCTTTGCTTGATAAGATTAAACTGATAGAGAATCAATTAAAACAGTGTTTCGAATTGAAAAAAAAATTTTTTTTTCCATAGGCTGCGACTTTTGTTACTGATTTAATTACGAAAAAAATCTTGTAGATGGGTTTGGAAGCACTATCTTTTGCTTCCTTCTTGAATTCGTTCGAAAAAGCGTTTACGTTCTTCGATTTAAGCAATTAATTTTTGCGATTTAACGTCCGAAAAATCGATTTTTACGTATTAACATGACGAAAATCTGTATAAATAAAGAATGACTCGGTAATCATCTTGATTAAACTCCTTTTTGTCTTTCGTCATTTTGCATCTATCGCTTTAAACTCTTGACTTCGGTACTGTAAATAGCTGCATTAGTATGATGAAAGGGGGATGTGGCTTGGCAGTAAAATGCGTGACTGCACTAAGGAATGTTTTTTTTAATAATTGCACAACTGATTTATTTATTTATTCTACAAAAAAAAAAATTAGATAAAAAGTATATATATAAAACTACAAATTTCTCAGCTAAATTATCTATTAAACTATATTAGAAAAATGCGATTTTCCTGTAAGTTTAAACATGATTTCTATTGTTTGTTTTTTAAGACCTAGTCGCGTGGCTAGCTTAAACTATATTTGGTTCAGAGAAAAGACGATACCACTTACTTCACAACGTGTGGCATCATGCAGGGCGGCTAAGTTGATATGGCCCCGTGGATAGAAGTCATCCCCAGGTCTCCATCGCCACCAACCAGACTGTAGAAGAAATCCCAAAATATCGTAGTCAAAACATCACAAAAAAAAAGAGAGAAAAAAAAAATCAGCCAGCAAAATTGTTCTTTATCAAAACAAAACAAGAGGAAAAACAAAATACCACATTTGTCTTTTAAAACTATTAATCAAAATGATTCACTGAAGTGTTTTTTTTTTATTTTTTTATTTTTATTTTCCCGTTCTTCATGCAAAATACGCGTTGACAAAAGCACAAAAAAGCTTTCGGGGAATTTTAACTCTTTAAAGGTCTTGAGGGATTTTCATCAAAGAGAAAGTAAATTAAAAGCAGTGCCGAGAAGCAAAGCAAAGGATAGTGCAGCGTGCAGCATTATAATCAGGTATTCAATCGTTTTACTAATTTAAAAAACAGTTCTACTTGATGATAAATATTCACAACAAAAGTTTTTATCATTTTACTGCATTTAATCGACATACAAACACTCTAGCAATATGCAACAGAACTATTATTATTCATTCGAAAAGGAACAATTAGTTTCGTACAAAATTAAGCGTCGAGAAACTTGGTGGTATTAATCTCATTACTGTAAGAACAATCGCCATTGGTCCATTCGCATAAAACTTTTCTCATTTACCATTCAGACGGGCGAAATTAACAATCTGATTGGTCATTATTGTTCTTGACGTTCAAATGAAATCCGCATCAAAGTTGGTGCTTTAATTGTATTATTTGCCTAGAAGGAACTGCAGCTCATAGTTCTCTTTAAGTACGTCTGTGTGCCAGAAGATTTTAATGTCAAAGGACGAACTGTAATGATTTTTGATGCGTCTATTCTGCGGCTAATGAAGAATTGAAAGTTACAAGAATTAAATGGCAAACATCTCTCGACTTGATCGGATTATGGTTCTGTTCGGAATGATATTACCATCTCTGTAGCTAAATATGACGATGCCCCGAGCGAGATCAATCTCTATTCAATTCCGTCCGACGGTTATACTGTGTAACGTATGTTAACAACCAAAACTGATATTTGCAAACTGGTAATTGCAATTTTGTCAACTTAATCAGTCGTTTCGCGACATTAACGCCTCTTCTAATGCAATTATAACGCGTTGCACTGCCAGGAGAGAGGGGAAAAAAAACAAAAAAAAACGCGAAGAAAATTCTCCTGAAGGTAATTTATAATCCAGCGATTGGCATCTAAACAAACACAGAATAAATAAATTATTGGTACGTATCGTAGCACACACACAAAAAAAAAGACAAATGACTCATTTTTCAGATTGGATTGACAAGAATTTTTTTTTCTTTCTGCGTGTGTTTGTGTTTCGGCAAATGGAAAATCAATCTGTTTAGTATGTTGCAGTCGGTATTGACCATGCTTTATATTTAATTGTATTCTGTGCCATTATTTAAGATTGTGTATAACTTATTAGCCGTGCGTTTAACAGTGAAACGACTACGTAAGTCATTAAGGTGGTGTTATATCTATTTGTGACTCTATACGGATGACACGTTGTGACCAAGATGACAAGCAATCGGTCAAACCCTACTTAATTATCTAACCTTCCGTCAGAAGGAGGAAAGTGCAGCTGCCATGCAACGTAAAGGAAACCAAAGACATTATATATTGTTAGACGTAATTTTTAATGATGGATGAGTTTTAAGTTAGATTTTATATTGGTTATTAAAAAACGGTTAAAAATGTGTGCGGTTTGTTTTAAATTTATATTGACGCGCGTATCTATTAATTATGGTAATTAAATATTAAAATCTTCGCATTTCAATGGGAGAATTTGGAGATGGATTATTTATGTGCCTCTCTTTTTTTCCTCTCTCTCTACTCTCTCTTTCTACCGAATACGTTTTTGAAACCTGGAAATTTATGACCAGTCAAACTTATGCATAAATTATTCGTTTTTCTAACGCTCAATTAGGTAGAAAAATCATCATCGGGCCTCTAAAGAGCAGATAAGGAATAAATGTGCGATGTGTTCTTTTAATGATTTTTTTTTTATCTTGTAGAAAAATAAACCCAATTTTTGAGAGCCGTTTTAATTTGATCGTTTTTAAAACATTACGAGCCTGGTTACATACAAATGCTCGTTGCTCTGTAAATCTACGTTTGTGTAAAATAACAACAACGGCGATGTCTGCTGTGCTAGAGGTATGGCTTTAAAGAGAAACTGCACTGTTTGCTGGAGCGGCAGAGCTGTTTATTTTTCTACTATTTTAAGAAAATTAGCGTGTTCATTAGCGTAACGTTGGCGTTAAATAACTTATCGATCATAATGAAGAGTTAGACTGACGTAATTCTGTCAACAACTGCAGATGACAACATTAACCAAGCAAATATGCGTAGATTGATATTGGGGGATATGTATTTGTAATGACTCTGCAGCGGTATGTTGGGAATGCGTATCGTATGGTCATGATTTGAACCAAATGCTCGCTACAGTTTTGGGCGCAATTTTAAAGGCGCAATATAATTTTTTAATGGCACTCTCAGGGCTCGTATGATCTGTAAGAGAAGAGGGAAAAAAGAGAGAGAGAATCTTCTCTATATAGGTTTTTTTCCCTCGCTGCAATGCTGATAAATATGTTTTACAGTAAGAGATTACAGGATAAGAAAGAGCGAAAACAGGAGTTTATAATGATATGCGGTATCTGCTAAACACGTTTCGATGAAATCAATCATCAAAAGCCTTTCTCACTCGGAAACGCGCATTAATCATCCTTCGATGGGGAAGAAAGATAGATAAAAAAAAATAAAAAATACAGAAGAGAGAAAAATCGTTTTAAATCAATGGTAATTGCGTTGTGGACCCAGGGCGCAAATCGGAAAATCCATTTTGCATTACGTCACCAGTACTTCTGGCGTTTTTCGACATTTTTAAAAATCCCAGTCCATCCCTTCGGACGAAAGAAATATATTCCCATAGAAAATAATTGTTAGGAATGAAGTTTTTTTTTTTTATGCTTGTTAAACTTTTAAAACTGGAATCCAGTCGCCGGTAAAGATAGATAGAGAGAGTTTGAATCGAATATTTTCCCTTCAATCTGGATAAAACGGTAAAAAAAAAAAAAAATAAGAGAGGAAAGAATGTGGGGTAAGTTGTCTGCATCGATTTCTAGCCAGCGAAAAAAAAAAAAACCACTGCATAGAAGCGAGAGACTCTTCTAAACTACTTCATAATGTATACCTTTGATGAAATTAAATAACCGCGCTAGAACCCCCGAAAACCATCCGAAAACACGAAAGACAGAATTTGTAATATGGAGAAAGTTAAATCCAATTCATGTTTAATAACTGATAAATTAAACGAGAAGAATCTCTTCAAACAATTTCCGATAACAACCTTCCATTGTAGTTCCCGAATTAAATTAAATTCGGGAAAATTTTCCCCATTCGTAGCGATTTTCTTTCGTAATGAATGACATTTATTCCATCGACACGCGCCATTAAAAATGACCTCGCTATACAAAAAAAAATACAAGAAAAAAAAATCCTTTTTACGTGTGGCATAAATGAAATTATATGCCGATGTGTATAAAGGTAGAAAATGTTGCATATCTAATGAAGAATACGTGTTTTAAGTACATCATTACGCACGCTATATAGTATCAGGCGTGTCGAAAGGTGTGCTTTTTTTTTTTCTGCCACCAGAAAGGTAATGAGTTGTTAAAAGTTCCTGTTAACTAATTTAACAGTTTCCTTTAAGCTTGTTATCATCATTAAAAAATAAAAATTTGTGATGCGCTTTTGGTTGCTGTAGATAGTTTTCCACATGGTTATATATCTATATTTGTTTTTTAAACTGCAAAGCGAGTTTTCGAGAAATGCATTAAATAATTCTTTCGTTCAACTTCAGAGTTGTACGAAAATTTCGCGGATTTCTATAAAAATTCCGTGAATTCTTTGTTTTTTTTTCTTTCATTCGTTGCGATATATATATATATTTTTCTATTATTTTCATTCCGAATTTTCGGTTATTGTATTTCGAATTTCGACGGAATTAGTATGAAATTTCGCGATATATATATATATTTTTTCTCTTCTAATCGTCGATTAAATTTCTAAATTAATAAAGCAAATCGAGTAACTACACGTAAGTTGTGTGTGACTAGGCAAATTGCACAGGAATAATTTCTTTCTTGTGCTCCCTCCTATACCTGGTATCGATTACACCGGTTGCCATGGAGACGGAAGCAGATCCATCCTATGACTGGAGGCACTTCCATTGCATCTCCTGTTCTGTCTAGTTAAAGCGCAACCGATGCTCGCTCTAATAGTTAGAATGTCGCAGTTCTTAGCTTTTTTTTTTTTTTCCTTTTTTCCCCCTCCTGTTTTTCACTCGATTATTCGGTTATTTTAAGAAAATTCTAGTTTTCTTTTTTTCCACCACTGCGTTCGACGTCTACCTATTTTCCAAATTGTTTTACTTCTTCAAATGAACTTTTGACCTTTCGCATAAAGAGGAAGCTTCTCTTTTGCTCCGAATCGAGTGCTGCTAACGTTTCTGCATCGATACGTTCATTCTGATAGCAAAAGTCATAATAAAATATATACATATATATATATATATATATTGCAAACGACAAATCTCTAACAGATAGATTTACTCGTATCCGGAATATTCTTACGAGTAAAAAAAAATGTTAAAGAGGATGAATCATCAGAAGAATTTTTTTATCAATCTGTTTTATTTCAATCTGATATACGGTAATCCATTTTCCTGAAGAAAAAGACGTAAACTGTATGGAAGTAAATACTGTATATCGGATTACAGAACGAGTAGTTGATCACGCTTTTTGGATATAGAAAATTATATATTGGATTGGAAAAACAGTTTCCTGCAGGGAGATAAACAAGACTCCAAATCTGATGATTATATATATAAATATATATATATTTTTAAATGACATTTTCAGAACGGGTTCATCTTCCAGGTGGTAATTATGAGTTTTGAAGGTTATAGAATTATTTCGTTCATTTATTGACTTTTGGGATTTGGGGAAATGCAGTTAAGCCGAAACGATGTTTACACGGATTTGTGCCAAAGTTATCACGCCAGGCGTAAAGAGAAGAAAGACTACAGAAGGAACAAGCAAGTTCCTAGAAAATCCCATATTGATTTTATAAGAGGAGTCTTTAGTAAGCGTGTTGAACAACTGTATTTGCTCTCAAACGTCGTTTACAGTTCTGCGAGATTCGTCGTATAAATGTCAGGAAGAAGAAGCTAATTTTTCGTAGCGGCCGCCATTTTTTTTCTTCGCTCTGCAGCTCGGTCTTTCAATACGAACGACCTTTCGTCTGTGTGTGTGTGTGTGTGTGTGTGTACGTGAAGACAGGACTATTATTTTGTTTTGGAATAACTTTAACATAAATTTCGATTGGAGGAAGAACTGTTTATGCAAATTTTCTTCAGGAATGACGCGTCTGCTGACAGATGCGAGGAACAAAACTAACTGTGACATCTGTATATTGAATAAGGTGGCGTATAACGCGACGTCAAAAGTTGTCATTTCTGTTTGCACTTTCTGACGTTTTCCATTCATTAAAAATCCATTTTTAATGCTTAATTTCAACAATGCAGTAATTAGTATAGTCAGCTAATACGAGAACGAGTAGCTAATCGTCACAGATTAAAAGCTCTTAACTAATTATGTAAACATAAACGCAACTTGCTTATCGTAATAATAAAGAGCGAATTTGGTATCTAATAATAATAATAACAATAATAATCATCATCATCATCATCTACAGCATGCTGTAAGTTATATCGAATATTAAAAATCGCGATGAAAGAAGTCTTTCGTATTTTAAAAATTTGGTTATGATGTCTCCGGCACTACAAAACTCAAAGCGTGCATCGCATGCGCAGCCGTGCAAAACTCAAAGCCATAAGACACAAAGATACTCACCCCGGGACATCCAGAACATGTGGAGCATCCAGAACATCCAGAATTGCACATTTTGTTCTCATGGAGAGCCTACCGAGGGTGTGGAACAGGTGGAAGACTGCTGGAGGCGAGATTAACACCTCAGCATCACCTAGAAAGAGAGAGAGGAAAGATCGGTTATTTAATTCGTATCTACGGGGGACAACTCGCTGATAATGGCTGACATCTCCAGCTGATTTCCACATTGCTAATTAATGACGCACGTATGCATTATTAATTATCTCCTATTGGGATGCCGGCATAAATATTGAGATTTTTACGCGCAGAATGTTTATAAAAATCGATTTTTTTCCCATAAACACGATAGTAATAAACCGATTAATCCATAGGAATCGTTGATAAATCGATCAAACATAAGACAAAGGACGTGTCGAAAGGCGGAAGACAAGATAAGAAAGTATGGAAGTGGAAGAAACAGTTATTTTACAGTATTTTGCAAAGAAAGTTGACTTTAAAAGTTAAATTTCGCCGTTGCAAATTAATTAATAACGCAGTTAAACCGTCGTCCAAAGAAGACGGCGTCGATACATTTTGCAAATATCAAAGTATCAAACATTATGCTTTATGCGAGATTCGTTCCGATATGCTGCGTGTTCTGAATTTCTAAATACTTCAATCGATGGTCATCGATGCATAAATAAGGCAGATTCATTCCTTATGCAATACGTAACCAACTTTTCATCCATTAATAACGCAACCTTTCGAGATGCAACCAATTATATAGCCTACCTGATAATTGGTGATATCAGATGAGGGGAAAGAGAGATCATATATTTGTTATCCTGAAAAATATCGATTCGCCAATAATAATCATTAAATTATAATTAAATTAGTTGAGAAAGTTATCAGTGAAGTGTTTAATTTTCGACCGCACAGCCCTTCACTTAACTGCTCACCAATGAAGCAAGTTCTTACAAAAAATAGTTGCATTTATTCACTTTGTTTGTCTGTCTGTATGTTTGTTCTCAAACTTTGTACGCTGCTGCCAGATGGCCGAGTAGTAAGGCTGTCGGCGTGCCATCCGGGAGGACCCGGGTTCGCGTCCCGGTTTGATAACTCCTGAAAAGTTTTTTGGGGTGTTGGGCCCTGCGATCCCCGTCCTTCACCATCCGGCCCCTCCTCCAAGGGCGTGGATGCAGCCCGTGGTTGAAACCGGCCCCGCCCCTTAGTAATCTCCATGATTGGAAAGGGGCGTAATATATGCAAAAAAAATCTTTGTACGCTAATTAATGTTGACGGCCCTATATAGACTCGTTACAAGATGGCGACTTTTGGAAACATACTGAAATAATAATGCAAATTATTTTTCGTCGGTCAAACCGTCAAATCGTGGTAAAATATCACGAAACAAAGCGGTAAACGGCATTCAAATTTTAGAAAATCTTCCATTATTTTCAAAACAATTTTGAAATCCCACGTGGCCTGGTTACAAGATGGCGGCCGTTGTAAGCCTTAAAAAATTTTCTCAGTAAGACGATGCCTCCCGCTACTGCCGACTCTTTATAGTTTATGCCTTTCTAATTGCAAACATACGACGCACGTCCGTTTCTAGTGCGGTATTAATAGCCTCGGCGTATGTGCCACACTACTAATGCCACCAC
>WUQG02376897.1:0-18006 GCA_011317285.2 Androctonus mauritanicus | reverse complement strand
TTAATCATCCAAAAGCAAGTTTGTCTTAGTTATAATGGTCTTTGAAAGTAAACATTATAACATGAAAGTTTGAGAGAGAAACATTTTTTGATCCTTCCCAAAAGTTGTATTTGAATGACAGTCTCTTTTGAATGTTAGCTCCACAAATGTTTTTAACTTAAAACGAAAACTATGCAGTATTTACTAAAATCTATATAAGATCTATCTTATACAGTCGATTCTTGTTATTAGTTACGTAGTTACGTTACGTTCTCAGTAGTTACGTTTTGTAAATTCTTTGCGAATACTGAATCATTTTCTGCCTATGGGAAATATAGAGTTAGGTTCCTACGAACTTTTCTTCCCAACATTTTCATCCTTTGCTTTGTGTTAGTAGTCAAATACACGAATACGAGAATCAACTACAGTATATTTAATAAAACAACATAAATGTGTGCATTGTTAGAATATATTAAAAATCACTTATCATATTTAACAATTTCCATGACATATTAACGGAAACATTATAGACTTTTGATGCTTTTTTTAAACGCTATTAGATCTCCGTTTTACGTGCAAATGTTATATTAAAAATTGTACCTTAGTAGCAGAAATGTTTTCTTCGCATGAAAAAATATCATGCTGAAGAATCTTGTTTCATTCTGTCATATCAAATTACAATATTGTATACGCAAATTTTATCTGAGTAGTACAGTGCTACATCTGTTTTTATTATTTACTTAAGTCTGTAAATTATGTAAATCAGTTAGCCTATTTAAAATCTGTTGTCTTATTAATATACCATTATGGTTCCTCTGATTACAAAAACTCAAATTTATTTATATCAATGAATTAAACGCGATTTATCTATACAAGAGAACAATATAATAAAGTAGACAGTTTTATTATTAGTATTACAATTTTTATTAAGCTGGAAATTAATATTTTTACAGAAACGAGATAGATAAAAGTTATTTGCATTTTATATTGTAAAAGTTTAATAAATTTAAAATGTGCAATAAAATTTTTACTTCTTTAGTCAAAACAATCATTTTTAGTTGTTTTCATCTCTATTTTAACATCTGTAATATCTTCAATAAACATTATTTTGTTAAACTATTTGCAATTAGTATACTATATTAATATAACATATTGAGATTATATAATTTAGGTTTTATTTAAAAGTAAACTTTTTATAAAATATATTTTTTAATACTGCGATTACATTTCTGTCAGAAAAATATATTTATGAATTAATAAAAGATTTTAATCTAAAAACAAAGAAAATGAAAATTTTGAAAAATAATTTAATAAAGTAAATAAAGTAGTTTTGAAAGAAAACTAAGTTCATGAAAACAATCAATAACAATTTTTATAATATAAATTTTTCAGTATAAAAATTAAATCATGCAAGAAAATATTTAATGATAGAAAAATAAGCATTAAATTAAGATTATTTTCGATATTGTGAAGTTTTTAAGATGCAATACTTGATTATATTTTCAAACTTATAATTTTTTCAAAAAAAGGACCCTAAAGAGTATTTATCGGTGAGATAAATTCAGCTTTATTAATTATAAATTACATTTTATACGTTTGATAATTTAATGCTTTAAAAATCGATTTAAAAATAATTCTAAGTATACATATACTTTTATCTTATAAAATTAATAAATAAATTTGATAATATAGTTTACGACTGATTTTATGTGATTATCAACTTTTCATGCCACGAAAAGCTTTCGTTTGAGCGATTGTGAAGTTCTAACGATGATAAAAAGATCGTAAAATTTGAGTTCAATCGGAAGTTAAAAATCGTCTTACGGTTTGTAACTATGAACAGGAATGAAACCATTTATTTTTTCTATCTGAGAGATCACAGATCTATTAAATATCTAATTTTGGTTTAATAAAACGCAGCGCAAAAGATTTGAAAAAAAATTCATGCTATATATTTTACTACTGTCTTATTTATTGAATCCTGTTCGCACTTTTTTATTAAAGGAGATTGTTTTATTTATCTGACTATTGTTTTAAACGAATAAAATATTATTTTTATTTATATTATCAAGAAAACTTTAAAATATAGAAAGAATTTACGGAAATTTTAAAATTTGTTGATGGCTGGGATAATTTGAAGATACTCGATTTTTATCAGGTTATCAAATTCTATGAATCCCATTAAGAAACTTCTTATTGGCAAATCCTCCGATTTATTGCTTAATATTTTGCTGTTTTAAATCTTCATACATTTGTCTTTTCAAACATGGGAGGGAATTTCTTTACAAAATGTTAAATAAAAAATCATTCATTAAATTTTTAGAAGGATCTTGATTTTCATTTTTAAAATTTATGCTTTTTTTCAATGATATATTATGATAAACATTAAAAAAATCATCATGCAAAATATGGATTAAGTATTCAAACATTAAATTAAATGTCAGATTAAAATTTTTATCAAATAAAATATCAGATAATTCATTAGTTACAGTCCATTGTTTGTTTTCATAACGATTTATTTTCTATATACTGTAGTTTAATAAAAATTTGATTAATTTGACAAATGAAGATGATGATAATTCGAAAATATGCAACCTAGTTTCATTTGCTACTTCCTTAAACGTGATTTTAATTAATTGTATATCGTCTTCAAAGGAAGTCTAACTCGTTCGCATTTCTAATAAAATTTGTTACGAATTAAATGCAGGTTAATTACATTCAGGCTGATATAATTTATCGTAATGAGAATGTGTTTGGAATTTTTATAATTTTCGTTTTTATAGTTTAGATTTATACGTTATTCGTACGATTTATCCACATGTTTTCCTCGTGTTTCAATCATGTTTCTTACGGTAAGCATCTCTATTGTATTTAATTATCTACAAACTGAGATGGATTAATTTTACTTCTATAACTCTTTTTTAATTATTAGTGATTTATTACTATCCTTTCTAATTAATCGATTTTTAAATCTAGTAGTGTATTTTAAAATTATTAAAATACGCCCTATAACTATTTAATTTCTTTTCCTTTTGCTTAAAAAAATGTAAACTTTATAATAATATATTTTTAAAACTGTTGTTTTGATTAGAAATTTATTTCATTTTTCATGTCAACATACAATTTCACAATTTATTTTTAGTTTATATATATTTCATAACAGAGTTATATCTGCAAATTTTGTATAACATAGCATAGCTTTCGATTTAAATTCAGTTTTTGAAAGATTATATTAAATCTAATATTTTTTATATTAATTTTTTATTATTTATGAATTTTTACTGTTCAAAAATTCATAAATCTCTTCATCTATCTCTCTAAAATTTTAGACTGAAATATTAATTTTGAGATTCTATATTGCCAAAAGTTTAGACTGAAAAGTTTAACAGATATATGAAGTTTTTATCAAAGATATTGGAAGTATTTTAACATGTCTTCTTATTAATAAGTCATTTCTATATTCTTACATATATAAATTTATCAATACTATATTCATGTTTTCAAAAAAATATACAAGAAAACAAAAATGTAATGTTTATACGATGTTTGTATGATGTAATGTTTATATGAACAAAAATGTAATGTATGTATTATGATTTGCATATATAAAATAGGTTATGATATGTTTACAATGAATATTTTTCAGTTATTATGTTGTTTATTTCAGATCAACAGAAATTTCAAGATGTAAAGAGAAAATGTCCTGAATCAATTTTTTGTGTGTAAAATTCCTGTATTATTTTTATCCTTCTACTAGCATAACTTACTTGATCGAATGACGTAAGGAAAAGTTTAAAAAAATAATGGAGGATTACCAACAGGTATTTGTAAATGCTTATACATTAATATTCTTTGAAATATTTATTATTATATAAATATTAAAAATTTATTACCATATATTCAAGATTTTATTAATTATCTTTTGTAAAACATTTCAAAATTCAATTCATTTCATATCTTTTGATTATTCTGTTTAATTAGGAAATATTTTCTTTATATTGCAAATTATTTATTCAGCTCTTTATTTATGTAATAAATAATAATTTTACTTTTAAATGTTTATAGTTTATTTTTAAATTGTAGTTAATTCATACATTTTAATGAAATTCGGATATTTCAAATAGATTCATATAAATATTCAAAAAAGTGGATAAATAATCCATGCTATACTTTGCAAATTGCAATAATATTTGTGCTGTTATATAAATTTTTCTTTAAATAGATATAATCTCAAAAATTAAATTTATACAAATAAAATTGCAAACTTTGAATATATGGAACAATGCAAGTCTTGTCTTTATAATATCATTATAAATTATGTTTTGTAAAGTGATCATTAATTCATCACTTTTAATTATCATTAATTCTAAACTTTTACATTATTGAGATGTTCGTTTTAAAACCTTTTAACTAGCTTTTATAGTTGGCTTTAAATAAGAAAAATTTGATTTTTAATGCATTGTTAATCTAGATTAAAGATAGTTTAGATACTCCGGATTATTGAAGTGAAATGGTCTGTGTGGATTTGATCCGCAAAATTATTTCAGACTCACAAGTCAGTGGTAACTATGACAGAATAAATTAATGGATAAATTGTTTACTTATTTAAGTGTAAACATCATTGTTTTATTTATGCTAACTAAAAAGATAAGGAAAAAGTATTTTATAGTGCATTTTAAAAAGATTTATGATGTAGCCTACATATATATGAACCTCTCAGAAGTCCAACTGATTAACTCCATTTATTGTAAATTCCTCAATTTTAATACACAAACACGTTTTCATTAATCATGTGCTCGGGTGATAATATTGAAAAATTTACAAAAAAAAAAAAGTTAATTAATTTGTCTTCTGAGAGGGTCATATAGTAAATTTTTTTATCCGGATTAACGGTTTCCTAGGATTAACTACATTTTATTGCATTCGAATCACAATTTAACCCTCGATTTACAAGTAGATTAATTCTGCAAAAGTGCCGTATAAACCGAGATTAATATTTGTATAGAAAATCAAATGATAAACGCCATAACACTCAATTAAATAATTTGCATTTTATTTAAAATAAATTGCAAATAAATTAAAACTAATTTTATATTGATATACGACAAAAATTTAAGAATAAAAGCGCAAACTGTACAAAATATACGAAAACAAGTTTTATTCCATATCATCATCTCTTATCCAAACAGTCTTCTTTCTCGGTTCAAAATCGCTAATTTCCTCTATTTCAGATTTTTTTAAATTGATTTTTTAAATAAATTTTCAGAATCTGATCAATAAAATACGTTATCATTGTTTACTTTTACTTAATTCCTTATAAATCTCTTCATATTGAGCTGAAGAGTTTCGCAATTCCTTTCTAAATCTTAAGATGCGATCCGTATTTGGATCAATGTCAAAGAAGTATTGAAATATAACATAACTAATTTTTTATTATTATAAAAAATAATAAAATTTAAACGTAATAGATACCATTCAATATACATAGAGGGATCACCAATACTGATGGAACAGCTAAGGATTTTGTTATTCGTCGTCGTCCGTAATCTAGAATAGGCCTATTACTATGATCATCTTTGTTGTCAGTATTGAATTTAAACCGTATTAAACCGAAATCGTACTGTGTTCAAAAATTTGATATCAGTTTTTCGATCGTGTTAAACCGAAATCGTACAATTCAAATATCGCATAAATCGAGGGTTAGGTGTACTTGACAAAACTTCATAAACAGTTCAAAATTTTTAAATTATTGAGATATTCATTTTAAAGCCGTTAAACTAGCTTTTACAGTTGGGTTTAAATAAGCAAAATTTGATTTTTAATGTATATTCTAAAAATAAATAAAAAATTTCTCATATTTGCAAATAAATTTTGTCTAATTATTTTAATATTAATATAAAATCAAAACGATTCGAGGAAAATTAACGTGTTGTTCAATATCATCGAAATCTGTCCTGCAGTTTAGATAAAATTACTTGCGGATAGTCAAAATAGACGAATTCATATACAAGTATATACTTTTATTTCAATCGAAACGCTTCTAACTTGTAAGAAAAATGAATTTTATTTTATAATTATTGAATGTATTAATGTTTAAATATAGATTTTACCTAAGCTGATACTTCAGTGTAATTTAGCTACCATTTATTTGCCATCTAATTCCAAATTTCATCAGGAATTTTATTATTTTTTTGTTCATGTAATTACTGCTTTAAATTTAATTTGTAATTTATTTTTCATTTTATTAAATAAAAAAAGGGTCCTTTTTTTATTGGTTATTTTTAATTATGGAATATAATAATAATATAATCAGATTTTTTCCATTAGTGAATATTGAAGTATGCGGTATAATAAAACGTTTAAAATACGAAAGGAATTTTTGTTAAATTAAAATTAAAAAATATATATAAATTGAGAAACATTGGCAATGTTGTTCTAACTTAATGATTACCTATCGTCTTACCTGAATTTTTTCTATCGATATTTATAAACTTTAGATTTAATGATATAATTTCATATTAAATTTTCAAATTATTTCGACGATGAAATATTTTACATATAGTAAGACAAGTGAATGATGACAATTTCTCTCTTAATTTTTTGTTTTTTTTTTAATTGGAGAAGTTAGATATTGGTACAACGTTTGAGTAATTAGCAAAACTAAAGTCGATTGAGGTAAAATAACAATAAATGCTCTTTGCATTTTCTATACAATAGCTATTCACCAAAGAGTAACTTACAATAATATACTTTTTTTTTTCTGCTGTTAACAAATTTGCTACTAATGTACCGTGAATATCACTTTGAAATATTTTAACACTTTTTAAGCAAATGCATGTCAAAATTAATCGGATACTTGAAGCCAACAACTTGTTTTAAAAGAAAAAGGATGTGTTTTAACGGGAATAGTTTTAAATACGGATTTTTTTCGAATTTTCACTCTTGTGGAACAGCAGAATCGCTCATAAATCGATCAGTCACACTCGAAACTATTGTTTAAATTGCTATGTTGTATATGGTAGCATAAAAGAATTTCGGTGTCAAGTCAATAACTTTATTTAATCGGCTTATAAATTTTGACTTGAAGATTATATATTATAATGCTTCTTTTATTTATTATGCATTGTGTATCTTCGAATAAAGAGATGATTTTTTTTAATAAAGAAACCATATTGTAAACAGTCTCCTTTATATTCATTAGATAAAAAGCAATTTCCAACGATTATATGCAAACTTTAATGAAGCTGATGTTTTTGTGTAAATGTGCAATTTAATTAATAAAACAAAATCTGTTTGATACAGTTTAGATTTAAATTAAACGATTTAAAACAATTTAAAATTTTCATTTTTAATTATCCGCATCATTAAATTAGCATTATATATTTCATTCTTTTGAGGTGATATTTGAAAAAAAAAAAAGATTTAAAACAAAAATGTTGCTATTTCAAAATAAAAAACATGAAAATAAGTTTAATTTCTGTGCAAAATTGTGTGTTAATTAATTATTCCACTGAAACGTGACATTTATCATAATCTAGAAAATCGTGTTTGTTAAAATTAAAAATTATTTTAAATATTTAATTTTTATAAAATATTTATGATAAAAATGATTTTAAGAGCTTTATAATTGAGTTAGAACAGGTTATGTATTAAGAACACACTTAATGGATGCGGTTTTAATGACATATTTAATTTCTTTAATCAAAACTTCAATCGAAAGTAATTTCTTTCCAGTTTTATATAAATAAACAAAAATTAAAATTGTTAATTGTTTTAAAAAATTCATAAATTATTAAAAATAATTTTTAAAGCATTTATTTGAAAAAATCGGTTTACACGATTGACTGTGCTTTTAAGGATATACGAGAAGATACTTTACAATATTTTGAATACAGTATTTATGTTTTAACTTTATTCACGAAAATGAGCAGAAGATAATTGTTTTCTTATATTGTGGAATCGCTAACAATAACACTCACAACAACTAAACAATTAAGTGTTACACGAACAACCCATAGTACCACGAAACAACTTATTCGAGTAATAATAGATCTAATCTTTTTTGATAACATTTTTAGAATTGATAACATTAAATGTTTCGATAACCTAATATAGTTTTTGGCAATAAATTTTTAAATTATTGTATAATTTTTAAGATCATTGATAATTTAATTTTGTATAGTAAAACTTTATTAATCTGGATACTAGTTATTGCGATTTCGGTTTTCCATTTTTTTATTTTTTTCAGAAGATTAATTTTCAGACTTAACTTTCTTAACTTTTCAGACTTCATTTTCAGATTAATGTTCAACTTTTTTCAGATTGCATTAATGAATAACATTGTTTTTGTTTCCATGAATAAAATGCTTCCTGCTTATGCTTAAAAAAACAATATTTTATAATGTATTAACTAAATATATAAAAACACATGTAAATATTGTTAATATAGTATGAAGTTTGCACAGTTTTATTTGTTAAATCTACATCGTGATGTTCATTATTCCAGAATATCGTTAACCCGGACGATCAATTCTTTCTATTAGTAGGGCTTAATAACGTTTTACTGTATTTGAGTGTCCAAAAAGCAGAATTTTTATCCTTTTGCTGTATATGTTTTACTATTTTGCAAAAAGCTTTGAAGTTGTTGCTTTTCAAATTGAGAATAAATTTAATGTGCAAAATATTTCGAAACTGGTGCAATATTTCGAATGATTACAGAATTAAAAATTTTCTGCGTACGTAAATTATGTTTCGATTTGTAACCCATTTTTATTTTCTGAAAAAGTAAAGATGGAAAAAAACCGCTAATTATTAGTGATTTATCATTAATAATTAATCAAATTCGATATTTTTAAATTAAATAAAAACTAGCAAGGTCAGCGCCTCAGGCTTTTACCTAATTTGTTTAATGGGAAATCCGGCCCTGTTTTTAGAAATAATATCAATGTCAGAAAGAATTGTTGGCAATATAGCCATTCTGTTTATTCTTAGTCTTTCAAACTTTCATGTCTATTCTTAAATCTGCAATTCTTTCAATGTGTTATATACTATGTAATTTATATTAAGAATAGTAATATTTATGAAGCACCTTATTGTTTTGTATACCTTTTTGGATTGGTGTGATGTCTGGCCTATTTCGAGAATTGCTTTGTCAGCGAGTATTGTTCTGATATAGTTCTATGTTTTGTTTATAATACTGTATTTGGTTTATTATTATGGAAACTACCACTTATCTATTAAATTATAAACACTAACATATATTTGCAGATATTTTAGTGCTCAAAAAGTCCTCTTAATTATTAAGTTACTGATATTGATAATTAAGAAAATATAAAAATATTTAATGCTAAATATCTATTATATATTAAAAAATGTAAATATGTTGGAAATTTCCAAAGAAGGTCATAACGATTATTTTTATTATTTCATTAATCATTATGTGTTGACGATTTCTCACATCTGTTTTCACATATGGTGGTTTCACCTGTTTCAATATTTTAAAAGGTCGTAAAATGTCAGTTTTAAAACGAAAACTAATTATAATTTTGAACGAATAAATCTTATTTATTAACTACAGTATTTTTAACTTTATATATCGAATTAGTTCTAAAAAAAATTGAGCATTCGAGTGCATTGTAACTGAATTCATGTATAGCTGCTATAAATAACCATTATTATTTTAATATGTTTCTTTTTGTATACCAGACCATCAGCTTTTTTTGTATTTTTTAATGATAACTTTTGGTTTTACATAGCACTAATGATTAAACGATGTTTCATTATTAACAACTGGAAAAAAATTGCTCCGATGGCAAGTGAACGTTTTGTAGGAATGATATTCGGAAATCTATATTGATAAATAAAAAATTCCACACTCTCGACCTTGATAAAGATGAATTGAATATTTAAATACAGTAACTAGCTATACTGTAGGTTACTATTTAGGTTACGCTCTTATAGTACATAGCAGCATTTTAGGTTAATGAACTGCGTTAATACCGTAATGTTAATTTTCCTCAGAGTTGACATAGTCCTGAAAGGGTCGTTAGTTCTGAAGTTTAATTACTTCGCCGTTTAAACGGTTTTAATTCAGTGACTTGTTAAAGAATTAACGAATAGAATGCGTGACACTTGTCAAATATTTTTGCAGTATTAAGCGATTTAAAATATATATATATTCTTATTTTTGTACTCTTGATGAAGTTCCTTTAGCAGTAACAAAGTTGCAAACAGAAAAATTTATAACTTAAGTCCGACTATTTTTTTAATATGACGATCTTGAAATTTTTTATGCATCACCACAGACCCGTTTCCTCGATAAAATTTATTGACAAAACCATATACAAAAAAAAAAAAAAAAATCACGAATTTGCTATTCGATAAGAGTTTACGCATAAAGAAGTTTATGCTTCGCAAAACTACATTTAGTGGGTTAAACATAATCCAAAAATTGTTCCACCATTCAATAACTGAAGTAATCCACGTGTAATTTTGAATCCAGGTGAATGACTGAGACATGACTGTGGGCAACCAAAACCCGTATTACTTGTTACTTAGTTATCCAACGGCGTCGCCTATCTTAAGAGGTTCATGGCATTTCTTTTATGGGTTATAAAAGATTTCATTCATTTAATAACTAATTAATTGTTCATAATTCATATTTATTAATAACCATAGAGTAAAAAATCGAGTTGAAATTCGTCCAAAATCAATTTTAAACTTAAAAAAAATTTTTTTAAATATTATTCTGTAAAATTCTGCAGAAATACAATTTTTTAAATTTATTATCGTTAATAAGTATAACTGAATTAATTAAATAAAAAAATAATAAAATGCGGATGTTTCCAAGTGTGAGGCATGTGATGCATGTTAGGAAAGATCAGGAAAACAAAAGCTGTGTTGTTTGGCTGAACGAGTAAGCAGACAACAGGCGAAAGTAAAATAGGTCATACGAAAAAATTTTCAATCTATAAAATTTTTCCCTTAACAAACATTTTATTATGGTTTATTGATTCTTTTATTATTAATAAATCCAATGTAAAACATACGATTAATAATAATTTTAAAATAGTTCATAAATACATAATTATGTAGGTTATTCTAACGCATTTTTTATGGTGTGAATTCATGCATTTACAGATGCAAATTTTAAGCTGCTGGAATTTTTTAAGAGATTATTATGCGTGCTGTCTGCAAGAAAAAAAAAATGTTAACATTATTGAAAAAAAATTCTATTCTTTTTTTACTGTAATCGTATTGATGTTTAATAGATTTTAAGATATGATATACAGTTATTTATATATTTATATTCATTTATTTGTTATCTAATTACATAAAAATAATACATTAAAAAAATTAATAATTCTGACATTAAATCATTAATGAAGTAACTAAGAAAAATTCCATATGCTACATTGAAATGTATTTTTTAAGTATTTAATAAAAATGGCTTAATACAATTTTTAATATTTTTAAAGCATAAAAATGTTTTAATTCTTTAATTTAGGGTGATTTGGTGTGGTTTGACCCTGGCATAGGTTACCTTCTGCCAGGTGAAGTAGTAGAATTCTCCAAACCAGCCCAAGTCGTTACCGTGCAAGCAGTCATCAGTGGAAAGGTAAAATATTCGTCAAACGTAATATTTAAAAAAAGAAAATTATTCATCTAACTTTTGTTTTCCCAACGTAACGATCTCATTAAATGCCTCAGTGGTTTACAAAGAAACAAACTTCAAAATAAATATCCCCTTTCCCAGTTAAATTTATATCAAATCCATTCAAACGCGAAACAGTATAATACTTTTGTTGAATTAGCCAAATGTTTTTTTTTTCTTCTAATAAAAAATTTAAAAAGTTTGTCGAGCGAAAGGTTATCCTACATACGAAGTTCGTTCGTCATTTATGACATTGGTTCATTATCCCAACGATTCTGATCTCTGACTTCGAGTTACATCCGTAATTGTGTTGACAATGGCATAAGTTTGAATGAAAGGTTATGGAAGACCAAATGTTAGATACGTATTCGATTCTCAGTTAAGTCATTAAGCAGTTCACTGCAGGAGACTTCCTTAACTGCCGACACTTAAGTTGTGCAGTCGACTCGAAATGTTTCGCCCATTTAATTTTAGCCTTACACAACCACTGACCCTATAACCTTTATGAATAACATGAGAAATGTGTCAATGAGATCAGTTCTTCCTCTCAGAAAATAATAACATTTCTTTTTTTTAAAGTAAACTAATTATTTATTTCAGCCACAAAATTTCACATTGCATAATTTGGAGACAGTTAAGAAAAGGCAAGATTTAGGTCAAAATGGTTTCGACGACATGATCGAACTTGTGTAAGTTATATAATTCACTAAGGCATTTTTAAGATATACAAATTATTTGCCTCAACGTTTCTTAATTTTTTTATATAGTGATCTAAATGAAGCATCGTTGTTATGGAATTTGAGGATAAGATACGATAAAGAAGTGGTTTATGTAAGTATTCACTATGTTTTATTAATATACTAACAAATATTTATATAATAATTATTATTAATGTCGATATTGAGATATTCATTCGGAAATAGATGATGATATTTTGTCTTTAACAATTTGGATATTGAAAGTAAAAAAAAAAGGAAAGAAAAACATCTAGGTTTTAAGAAAATGGAATTTATTTAGGAAATATTCAAAGTTAGACATACAGGAAATACAATGTCACGATTTCTATGGTCCTCTTTACGGATCTCTTACATACGTCATGGCTACAGGTGGACCGGATATGATGATGCAGTTCTACCGCATTCCACAGGAGGTTGTTCTATTGACCTACTGGTTGAAGGTTACTTGGCCATTATTGTTTTAAGATTTTCAAATTTCCTATTTTCCGATATTCTATATTTTCAGTTTCGATAATTTCGATTTTCAGTTTCGATAATTACCAGAATTGTGCAAGATTTACAAATGTTTCCGTATGTCGACTTCCTCCTCAACTTTCTTCTGGTTTAAGTAGTTGGCTGCTATGCACGAACTTTGCTAACGACTGAAGAATGCGAAAGACCTTGAATTTGAATTTCACTTTGCATTTATTTGCATGAATTTTGATTAAACCATGGTTAATAAGCAAACTTATTATATGGCCAAAAAACAAATTATCTGCCAATAACTTCCAAAAGAAACATTATGCAATCCAGTTATTCAATGAATTCCTAGTAAGAGTAACGAATAATTTTTAATAATAAAAGTAAGAACTTGTGACCTTTAAAAGAGGTGGATCTCGTCTGGATTTGACGTTCGTCACCAAACTTGCTTAAGTCACCGTCGTTTGACCTCTTGTTTTCTGTCAAGTCTAGACTACAGCATGTTATTTTGCAACGAAATACAAAACGATGCTATTTATATTATTTAATTTTATTGTATTTAAAATTAATTTATACGAGCACATTCAATTATCTCCCAATTTATATAGATTTTAAAAATAATTTTGATAAAAATCCAATTTTAGATTTATTATAATAAAATTATTGAAACATGTTAAAAATTTATATATCGAAAAGTTTGGATTTAATTTCTGAATTTTAATAATAATAAAACTGAAATTTAAAATCAAATTTTATTTTAATATTATCCACGTTTGTGTTTTAGAATTATTTAAAACGTAGAATAATTTATTTTTTTTTATACTTGTAACATTTATACAATATAATAATAATAATATATTATTACTATTATTATTAATAAAGTTTTAATATTTTTATATAATTTTTTACTAACAAGTTTTAGTTATGTCAAAATTATTTTATTAGCAATTTTATCCTTATACAATATACTATATATCCATCTAGCATCTGGGACAAGATCAGTTTCGTAAATTAATTATTTAATGATATTATTATAACAAAATAAAAATAAACATACATATTTTATTAAAAATTCAATAAAATATGTATGATTAACATCGAATTTTATTTTGTTTTAGACGTATACGGGAAGCATTCTAGTTTCTGTTAATCCATACAAAATGTTCGATATCTACGGACTAGAAATGGTAAAGAAGTACGAAGGTCAAATTTTGGGCACTCTCCCTCCGTAAGTTTTTTGTTTTTACTACAAACTATCGATAGAAATAAATTTTTCATTTATGATTTTAAAAATTTCCATAATCTCGTTTTTATGTATGCCGATTAATATTAGATATAATTTTATATTATAATTATTTTTATCAAATATTCAGCCATTTATTTGCCATTGGAAGCTCTGCTTATGGAAAGATGAGCAAAGACAATGAGAATCAAGTCGTCGTGATCAGGTGAGTGTTCTCGATTAACAACTTTTGCTTTTTTTTTTTTTTTTACTTTTACTTGGTTTTTTTCTTCTCATTATCACAACTGACCGATCTTTTAAATATTTATAGTGGTGAAAGTGGAGCAGGAAAAACAGAAAGTACTAAATTAATTATGCAATATTTAGCAGCTGTCAATAAGTCTCCGAGCAATTTAATAACGGAGCAAATTTTAGAAGCCAGTCCACTTTTAGAATCGTTTGGAAATGCTAAAACGGTTCGAAATGATAATTCTAGCAGATTCGGAAAATATTTAGAAGTTCATTTTAAAGAGTGAGAATTTTTGTTTAAATTTTCTAACATGAGGAAATTGAATTCAAGATAACATCGAATATATATTACAATTTTTTTTAATTCTTTCGTCACGTTAACAGTTTATTTTTTTAAATTATTATTTCCTTCGTTATTTTTCAGTGGTGTGATTACTGGAGCTAAAACGATCGAGTACCTTCTAGAGAAATCTCGAATTGTCACTCAGGTTCGTGCATTTTTTTCCTTATATGCTTTTTATGTTATTTTTTTCTTCTTTTAACGAACCGTCAAAACGTTGGCATTCTTATTTTTATTTTTTATATTTATAGGCTCTAGACGAAAGAAATTACCACGTTTTTTACGAGATGTTGGCGGGTTTAAGTGAAAGCGAAAAGGAAAAATACGGGTTACAGTCAGCTGATAATTATTTCTACCTCAATCAGGTATAGAAGACGAGTGGCGCCATCTGCCGGGATAGAACTTTTTTACGTATTTAAAATGGATACGTAAAATAAACTTTTGTGTTTTTTTTTTAATTGTGCCAAAATGAAGAGTGAATATTAAATTAATATATTAATTTTGAAATAACTTTTAATCTTCAATGTTTTTTATCATTATTTTCGAACTTATAAACGATGAATCATTTTGAGAATTCGCCATCGTTTTAACGATTGGAATTATTAGACTGTAAAATTGGTTCTTTTCATTTTTAATTCAAATTTTCCATCCGTGGAAGGAAAGTAACGAAATAACATCGTATGTATATCGTATATCTGAGAAAATTTTTAGAACGAGGAAAGGAAAACATGCCGAATAACAGCGAGTGGAATTTTAGAAAATGGGAAAGTTATTTTCTAAAATTCCAGAAAAAATTATAGCATTTATGGTTTTTATTTTTATTATATACAATTATTTTGTAATTGATACTGAAATCGTTTTGAAGTAACCTTCAGAAGATTGAGATTGTTTTAAACATAATAAAGAATAATTCGCAAAAAAAAAGCTATAAGTAGGTTTCAGACAATAAGATTTTTTTTTTTAAAGAAATTTATTTCTGTTTACATCCTGTTAAATGGCGATTACCTTGAATTTTTAGAGTTTTTATTATAAGAGAAATGTTTATTTTCGTTAACTTCTGTTTTTTAAGTACTTTTTTTCTCCGAAAAAGGAAGAACATTCGTGCCATCTAGAGTAATAAAATGCTGATTACGGAAATATTCACTGGTTGAAAACGAAATAGTTACAGGATTTTTAAAACAAGATAGTCAAGATCGATACTATAACTATATTTTTGTATTCAGTGGTCCAGTTTTATATTATTATTATTATTATTGATTTAAGTCAATTTTTATACTTTTCCGAAGAGAAGATTGGAGGATGATTGAATTAAATATCCAATGTAAACATCTTTTATATTAGTAATAATGATCCGATTTTGATCATTTTCAACAGACTTTATCCTCTACTAGATGCCAATAATATATGTGAATTTCATTGAAATCAAAGTTTCATAAAACTGTTTTAATTGTGAATAAAAAATAAAACTTTATAATTTTTTTAGTAGAAATGACAATTTTTTATGTATAATATACAATATTTATTAGGAAAGTTTTCGAAGTCAATTTTATGGCTGTAGATGATGATGCAGAATTTGAGAATAAAAACTAGAAATAATATTTTATATATAAATTTAATGTAAGTGTTAATTAGGTGTCATAAAACAAAATTTTCTTAGAATGTAAGAGATTACATATAATTCAAGTAACAAGTACCACTGTATATTGTGTCATGGATAACCACTATAATTTTATATAACTAGATAAATAATTTTTGCGTATTGCATAACAAAAACTTTCTCTATTGAATTAAAAAATATTCGTATAGGATAAACATGAATTATTATTTTTCTCACGGTTAAATAGTTATACAGAATTTGAAATTTTTCTTGTTTTATGTAATTTTTTTCAGAAAAAAATTATTTTTGTTTTAGGGAGGAGCGTACAGAATAGAATGCAAAGATGATTCTGAAGATTTTCGCTCTCTCCTATCTGCTATGCAAGTATTGGGTTTCACTTCTGACGAACAAGATACGATATTTCGTATGTTAGCAGCAGTTCTTCATTTCGGAAATGTTTACTTCCACAGAAAACAGGTAAATTCAGTAAATTAAACAAATCGAATAGAAAACAAATTATCACTAAGCATATATAAAATTTATTTTAGCTTAAACATGGCCAAGAAGGAGTAGAAATAGGTAGCGATGCAGAAATTAGGTGGGCATCACATCTTCTACAATTGTCAGTAGATGGAATTCTTCGAGCTCTTACTACAAGGACAACTGTAAGAAAGAACTAATTTTTTTATATGTTCATTATAATAAAAATCATTATCATTATAATAAAAATTTTAACATTCTAGGAAGCTCGAAATGAACGTGTTTTGACAGCATTGAATATTGATCAAGCATTAGATGCTAGGTAATGAATTAGCCTATATTTGGCAAATATCGGATTTAACTAATATGATATTTATTTTGTGTTTTCTTTTGAAGAGATGCCATTTCTAAAGCTTTGTATTCGAGTCTTTTTTCGTGGTTAGTGCAAAGAATTAACAAAATAGTCTGTAAAGGTTCTAAGAAAACATCAATTGCCATATTAGACATATTCGGTTTCGAAGTAAGTCTCAATTTACATTTTAATATATAAATGAAACTTTAGTATCAACGACGAATTCGACAAATAATTTCTTTAACTGCTAAATAGGATTTTAAAGAAAATAGTTTCGAGCAATTATGTATTAATTATGCCAACGAGACACTTCAGTTTTACTTCAATAAGCACGTGTTTAAGTTAGAACAACAAGAATACGCTCGAGAGAAAATCGAATGGCAACCAATTTCCTATCAAGACAATCAACCTGTGCTCAATTTGATAGCAAAGAAGCCAGTAGGAATACTCTCTCTCCTCGATGATGAAAGCAATTTTCCTAAGGTTATTATCGATAGAAATAATTTATATCATTAAAAATTTATTTTTCAAATTAAAAATATTTTATTCATTTTCAGGCTACAGATCTATCATTCCTAGAGAAATGCCATTATAATCATGCTCTGAATGACTTGTATAGCAGACCAAGGATGTCGTCTATGGAATTTGGTATCAGACATTATGCTGGACAAGTATGGTATTCTGTAGATGGCTTTCTTGATAAAAACAGAGATACTCTTAGATCTGTAGTTGTGGATTTGCTTATCAGTAGCAAAGTTCCGGTAAGGATTTCTAAATTATTATATACTACAGTTAGTTGCTTCTTGATATTATGAATCTCTATTGGTTTTTATATCCTGAATCGGGGAAGTTGACCAACTTTTTTTTTCAATTAAATTAAGATTTATTTTTTGTCAACAGATGACTTCACTTTCCACTCAGTAAGAGTACTAAGTGGC
>WUQG02376786.1:0-18007 GCA_011317285.2 Androctonus mauritanicus | reverse complement strand
AACATAGATTTTTGATTATTAATAAATTAACATGTTATTTCTATTTCAATAAATATTAAAATTTTTAATGCTGTTTTGGCTCATAGTAACTAATCAAATATGAAAGTATAATTTTAGATTACACTTTCATATTTATACATGCAATACATATTCAGTTTAATTTACAAGTGAAAGTTAAGGATTGAAAAATATTAATTACGGATTGTGATGTGGAAGGAATATGTAACAGGACATATGTTTTACAGTTTTCACATATACCCGATAGTTTTCGAGAATAATGCCTGGTCCACAGAAATGTGGGCAACAAATTATGCCTTTCTGAATGGTTCCTTTATTCCTAAATATCTCCAAAAATATCAGATGTAGGAAAATAATTTTACCATAAAAATTCCACAAAAAATTGGCGGAATCAGATTCCATTAGAAAAATAATACACTTCCATTAGAAAAAAACCAAGTTGAAGCATGTGTTGCGCAAGAGGATGAGCAGAAAAAAATATTAATAACGGATTGTAATTTGGAAGGAAAATGTAACAGGACACGTGTTTTACAGTTTTCACATATACCTGATATTTTTCGAGAAAAATGCCTAGTCTACAGAAACGTGGGCACTCTGTATATTAATATAATTAATATAATATACTTTTTTCTTTATGCGTCATGTTATTAATATTCTTAATAAAACTTAATTTTCTTATGGGGAATTAAAGAAAGTTATTTGTTTTTAACTGATTTTGAAACATAATTCCTTTTTTGTATTGGCTCCAGATCTTGTATAACATGGTTTCATACAACACGACATTTTTTATGACCATGTTATATGGGGGTTACCTATATATGAAAAAAATTATTAAAATAGGGAGAAAATTTCTCCTTTATTAATAAGTAGAACAATTTTGACAAACATTTAATAATACCAATATTAATCATATTATTTTTATATAAAAAGATTTGTTTAATTTTGTTACTTAATTTATTAAAAATTTTATTTAAAAAATTACCTACGAATTTCCCTATTCAAATCACAGTTAAAAGTTTTATTTAACCAAGCAACTAACTGCATAAAAAATGTAATAATATCAATTACAATATGTAATATTGTATTACAATTTATATTTAATTTTTCCTAAATTAAAAGTATTTTGAAGTTGTTTGCCAAGAACTATTTAAAATCAAACATTTCATATTAGAAGAATTCAGAGAGAAAAATGAAAATTAATCACTGTGAAAAAGTTAACAATCCTTTGTTACAAATTTTTCCTTTATAATAATATTTTTGAAATAAAAAAAAAAGTTATTTATTAGAATAATTTTATTATTGTATTTTGTTTTATAACCATGTTATTGTTGTTCCAAGAAAAATTTCTCCATTATATATATTGCATACATAACGGTGAAATTTCTCTTGGAATATAGAAAGCCATTTGAGGGGCTAGGGGCAAAGCCATTTCATTTCTGTTTATAACTTTTATAGATAAATAATGATTTTTTTAGGTCTTATCACTTACAATATAAAAAATTAATAAAAGTAAATAGACTCTCTTAAAAATAGAAATTTCAAAAAAAATAAAAGGATTAAATTATTACTGTAGACACTCTGCCACTTATAAAAGAAATAAAAGAGCAATACAGCGCTAAGTTTATTGATAATTTAGTAATTTTCAATTTTTCTAAATTAATATATTCATCCATAAAATATTAACAACAGTCTTCAACAGGTTAATTTTATTGCATTATTTATATATATCACATCACATGTATATATTATATATAAACATATATTTAACATTCTAAACAGAAATATATAAAAGTTTATATTTGCTAAGAAGAAAATTATTTGAATTTAATTTGACCAAAATGTATATTCTTAAATACCTTATTGTTAGCCTAGCTGAAAATAACTTGTCCAGTCCAGTCCAACAGTGTTGCAAGAGAGAATGAAAGGTGTAACTGCCTCAGGTATCACAGCAAAGACAATTTATTTACTAATATCAATTAAAATTAGATTTGTAAATTTGTTAAAATTAACATAACTGAATTATATAGCTGCATAATGATAGTATAATAATGTAACATTGACCTTATTTTAAAAAGAATTTATATGATATACCCAATAACCAAAGTTTGAGATGATATTCAATTTTCCCTTAAGTGCCAAGATTGTTTACTAGGATCATAATCTATCAGATTTAGCAATAGGTAACAATATCTTCTAGTTAACAGATATATTTGTTTATTATGATGTAAAAGAAAAGAACTGGGTTTGATAAAATTTCTTAGCTATTGAAAATTTTTCAATGATTTAACAGAATATTTATTTATGTATTTATTTTTATTTATAATTAAAATTTCCAATAATAAGAAAAAGAATATAAAACTTGAATAAAATCAGGGAAACATGGTACTGAAAAAGAATTTAAATAATCATAATTATGTAAATAATTAATTGATGATTTATAGAGAAAATATTTATCATATAAATGATTTTACCGATGTGATTTTTTTAAATATATTTTTTTACAACAAAATGTGGAATATTATATTCAGTATAAATAAAATTATTAAATTCTTTTATATTGAGCCTTTGGGAAAAACATAAAAATTAAATTTTTTATCTCAACATAACTTTAATGACGATACTGGAATATAAACAGTGGTGAGCTATGAAAATTTTAACAAAGGACTTACACTTTATCTTATAAAAACAGAAAATATATATAACTGTGCATGCACAAGAAAATATTTTAAAATAAAAAAAAATCTTAAAAAAAAAAAAAAATCCCAAAATATCACAAAAATTACATAAAATAACAAGTAAATTTAATTAAGCAGCACAATTTATGTCAGAAGCTGTCACACATTGTTTTATTCTTTCATGTCAGTTGATCTTGTAGGAGATTCTAATGCCAAGCAATTTTTCAAAATGTTTTTATATAAAATTTAGGATCAATTTCTCTTGAAGGTTTTCCCCATTAAGGAGATTGTCATTAAATCTGAAATATGTTTTACAGTCAAAAAAGATCATTTTGTTATGAAAATATTATTCATTGAGTTGAAAGCTCATTCAGCTTCAGTGCTACTAATAGTGATAGTCTTAATAATGACTTTAGCTTTCTTTACACTATTAGGAATTTTGTTATGCAGTTTGACCAAATTTAAACAAAACTAGATGAGACCCTAATTCTCATTCTCCCTTCATTTCAAAAACTCTTCTGTGTGCTAAGTCCATTCCCATCTACCCTGCTTTGGAGGGCATTATTGCCAGATCATCATTATTCGAGATGTATATTCAAATATGCAAATATAAGGAAGAGAAAGACTAACATAAGTCAAAGTATGATTATGACACACAAGAAGTGTTTTTTTTAATAAAAAAACAAACAAGAAGAACAAAGGATTCACAAATTAAGCTCCTTTCACATTGCCATTGACAGCGACCAAAGACTCTGTCTCTGTTGCTTTGTCAAGGTTGATTATGTGCTCACACTTGTTTCTGTTAATCATTGTTGTCCTGAAATAGTCACTGTCGCTATTCATTCTGATCTTGATTAAGATTCAAGATTTAGTCATTGTTGTTCTATTTTGACCAATCAGGAAGAAGCATTTTTATAAAGTAAAATGGAGGAAATTTTGATTTTAGTTGTACAAGAGAGGCCTTGGCTATATTATGCTTCTTATAAAGATTATTGGGATTTATTTAAAAAACAGCTAGAAGGAGATTACTTGGCAATTGCAGTTGAAAAGCAAAGTTCCTTGAGATAAAACTTTTTCTTAATATATGAAATAATGAATGTAAGCCTAAATTAGTTAAAAGCTTATTAGGGAAACTATTAAATACTCAAGAAATTGTTATTTTTCTACATAATAAATTTATTTTGATGGTCAATATAAATTATCATTGTCTTTTCAAACAGAAGTGAACAGTTAAGTGAAAATAGTCTTTGTCTTTGACAATGTGAAAAGAGCCTTAAAGACAAAATTTAAGAAGGGTTCATGAATTGTCCTAAATCTCATTACTGAATGTAAACACCTATCTGCAAATTTAAAGATTTATAGTAAAAGAGAGATTAATTTAATTGATCTTGGAAAAATATTCTATTTAACAGTGTAAACAAAATAAACAAGAAATTAAAATAAGAAATTTTGGATACACTTTTAAAGTTTTATTTTATTATTTAAAAAATTATAAACACAATAGACCCTCTTTTATTTGGCCTTGCTTTAAACAGTCACTTTTTTGGTGAGCTATAAGCACAGATAAAAATGAAAAAAAGAAGTCATTCAGAAGAGAAAAAAGCACTTGAGATTATATATGTAAGTGCTTTCTTACCTTCAGATGATTATATGATCAAGTGCTTTCTTATCTTGTTTGATATATCGATATTTAAGATATATTGTACAGCAAGATAATTCATCTGCCATTGACAATAATTCTTATGAAAATATGGAGTGATTTTGCTTCAAAAACAACAAATGAAAATTTACTTAGATAAAAATAAATAATGTTTAATAAACATTTATTTATAACATATAGATTGTAAATTAAATAAAAAAAAGATAAATGATATTTTGCACGTGTTTTTGAATTAATTGACAATTTGCTTATCAAGCTTGAAGTCTGATCCTATAATGGCCAGTAAATTGGGATTCTGTTCTGTTTATTGATATATCATATATACTCATGTATAAGCTAATGAATTTTTCCAAAAAAATAATTTTGAAGAACAGAGTCAGCTTTTACATGGCGCTGTAAAAAATTGGAAAATTTTTCACAATACATTGGAAGGTTTGCAATTGTGTCTTTGTTCAATCTTCGATATTTATTTGTAATCGTTGTCTTATCAATTCTTTCGCTTTTTTTTAATATCTGTATATATACAGATATTAAAAAAAAGCGAAAGAATTGATGTATGTACAGTTTTATATATATATATAAAACTGTACATACATTAGGGAACCTTTCATCCTTTCCTTTAATTCCTTCAGAGGTAAGCTATAAGGATACAGCCTTCTAAACTAATTATCAACTGTGCATAAATTGATATTTTTGTAATTGTTTAAATATTGGATACTGCACAAATATAATTAAAAATATAAACAGTAGTCACTTTGTATCCTCTTTGCATTAGTAGTAGCTGGATCTATCAGATTTATTTCCTAAAATATCTATTTCTTCTCAATTATATTGTTAAAAATATGCAGACATATATGAATGGTCATATTTAAATAAAATCAAAAATATCAATTTACTGGACACTTCACAAATACGATCGGAAAGGTGCAGAGTGATGTTTTTAGTGAGTAAACATGGTTTCCTTTATTGTACTTATCATCAATTAATATTAAATGGAAATATAGAGATCTCTGATATTTCTGATCAACAATCTGTTTTTTAAAAAAGCATTCACTGCTTCACCCGAAGAGTGGAGATTTTAAGAACTGCTAGTTTTTAAAAAATATTTTAATATCATAAAATATACAAAACAAAAACTTGCATGAATGCCAACTCTGGCTTAATCAATAACTATGGAACTCCCCTGTTCACAAAAAATTTAGTAAACATATACTCACCCATCTAATTACCAATATATCTTCACAATCAACATATCCTAGTTCCTGCACCTCCTTTCTTTCCTTAAGGTTCAATCTCATAGTTATCTAAACTGCATCCAATTTCCTATATCCACTAGTTTTATTCTAACATCAGCATGTCTCATATTTCTAATTCCAATCTCAAAATCCCCACTTTTTTAACTGTGTTAAAAATAGTAGTTAACTACAATTTTTAACACAGTAGTTTACAATTAAAATTGTAGTTAACTACAATTTTTAACACAGTTATAAATTTCATTTTATGTTCAACTATCATCCAGAATATCAACACAAAAAACAAGCTTCAAAGCCAAACTGAAAACTTTTTATTTAAAGAACTTTCGGGTTAAAACCCATCATCAGTAAAATATACACTCTGATGATGGGTTTTAACCTGAAAGTACTTTAAATAAAAAGTTTTTGGTTCAGCTTTGAAGCTTGTTTTTTGTGTTTTTATTTTGTTTCCCGAACCTGGTCTCTGTTCACTATCATTCAGAATATCTTCTAAGCTGTCCCACAGATATTTATCAATCCAAAAATTTTCCCAACACCTTGTATACTTTTTTTTTTGCATTGTATTCTAATGTGTCTTATAGGAGGATGAAGAAATTGACTGATGAAATACATTTCCTCTCGATTGAAATGTGTTTTTATTGTCAAATAAAATAGTTTACTCATTAATCTACTAGCAGTTTTTAATCTCTACTGTTCAGTTGAAGCAAAAAATGTGTTTTTAAAATAATTTTTTTAATATATAAGGTTTTTTCAACTTTGTCTCAACAATTTGTGCTTTTCAGATAATTTTGGACATTTATAAAATACTTGATGATTTTGGTCATAAGATTTACACTTCCCATAATCACATGAGCACTGGTTGGCTATTCAATCCTATCAATTGCAGCAAGATTTTCATTATATATTTTTGTTGAAATTCAGAAATGATAAAAAATTTTAATACTTTCTACTGAATTAACACTTCAATAAACTTGTATTGTTCAGAAACATGATTGTGACATGGCACAAAATTATTATGTCCTGCTCTTTAATGAACCTTTTCTTTGTGTTATTTTGTGGCATTTCAATGTTGTAAGAATGGCATTTTGTTGTTTATTCCAAATAGTGAACCAGACTACAGTTATAGACATTCTGCCACTTACAAAAGAAATAAAAAGAGCAGTACAGCACTAGACAGAAAAAAATTTTTATTTCACAAAAGAAATGTTTTTGACCATTGTCAACTGGTCTAAAGCTGATGTAGAGCAGTTAGTAATGATTGAAAACATTTCTTTTGCAAAATAAAATATTCTTTTCTGCCTAATGCTGTACTGCTCTTTTTATATCTTTTAGTGAATCAGATTTTGAGAATTTTTAATTATAAAAAAAGTTATATATTTTATTCAATAAATGTCACAATGTTCTGACACTTGAAAATTGGGAGGGTCTGCTTATGTACAAGTACAGTATCTATGATGCATATTTTATCTAAATGCCTAATTAACATATTGCATAATAAAAGAAATATAATTTTTCCATTATTCCTAAAAGTGAAAAGTGATATTTTATTATAATTAGATTAATTAATACATATAATTAAATTTTTTTTGAATTTGTTTTGGACTTCAATAAACTTATTTAAAATGATAACTATCAAACAGGATTAAGAAAGCAACCAATCAGACTATAAAATAGGTTAAACAATTATCCATAATTACTTTTTTTTTGCTAAGAAGAAAAATTAAAAACAGTGTAATTCTACCGACAAAAAATAAGCTGGAATTTATTTAAATGCTTTTGAATCTGCATGTTGAAAATGACAAATATAGTTAAAGCTAGAACAATTCAATAAATTTTGACTCATTTTTTGCTGATAGACATCACAATAAATTCAGAGAAATTACAACCACTATACAGTTTAGTGTTATTTTTCCTTGAATATAGCCATACCTTGAGTTATGGTTCTTTGACTTACAGTTCTTTAGATTTGTATATATTTTGAATTACCACCATACCCCAAAGTTCCAATGTTAATTTTGGAATTATGGCTCTTCAGTAGCATATTTTTGAAAAAAAACAGGATGTTTACTTTTCAAAATAAGTTCTATAGTATTTCTTTTAATTATAAATGCTCTATTTATGTTACTTATGCATATACAGGTGTATGGTAATTACAGTGCATTATATATATTGAAAAGACAGTCCTTTGATATTTTCAAATTATAGCATCAGTCTAGAACTTAAAATGACATGCATGCCTATATTCAAATATTTTAATGAAATATAATAATTCTATAATAGAGAAAAGAATATATATAGAGTCCAATAAAGTATTCAATAAAGAATGATTTATTAATAAGTTTTGCCAAGATAGCTAGTGCTGGAGAAATAGTAGTCGCTTTCTTACAGGTTGGTATAGAATCAGCAGGACTGGAAGTACATAAAAATGACCACAGCACCACTATAGTACTCCTCCATCAGTTCCTAAGGAATTAGGAATGATTTGATGAAGGGAGATGAAAGTTTACTTTCTTCTCCCTTCATCAGATTTGTTTGCCAGAGCGAGTGGTGATAAAGGTAGCTGGCAAGGATGCAGTTATGAGGATAACTTGGAAGATAATGAAATGTTAATGTTGAGAGACGGCTCTTAACGTGAATGCAGGTTTCAGCCTGTCAACAGATACTTGTCTCTTGCTTCTATTAATTAATGGAGATGTCGAAGTACTTTTGCTGGCATGATAATACCTTAAAGGGACTGAAATAAGGTTATTGCAGTGGTTGATGGATGGTGTCTATATGGATTGTAAAGACATGCATGCATTTGAATAAATCCTTATGGATGAAGGTGGAAGAGTTGCTATGAGTTGAAGCAGGAACTGATGTGCTGTATTTTATCTTGAAGAAAAAGTTCATCACATATATAACCAGAAGATCAGAAGTATTTGTCAGGAGACATAGGGTAGAACCATAGATAGGTTCAGCAATGGAAGTGCCAATATCTTCTTTGAAGGAAGATCAGATGCTGAGAAGGATGATGGGAGGACTTTGATCTAACATTCAGTCTCATGAGCATGAATTGCAACTTTCAGTTGTCTATGAAATCTCTCAACCATGGCATTTGCCTTAGGATTAAAAACCATTGTGCATGCACACTCCAGTCGCAGAAATTTTGAGAGGGAGCAGAAGAGGTCACTTCCAAATTAGCATTATTGGTCAGTAGTCATGTATTCAGGGACAGCAAATCATGATATCCAGCCTGAGAAAAATGCTTCGGCAACAGAATCTGCAAATTGGTTGATGATCGGAAAGGCTTCAGGCCAACAGGTAAATTGGTTAACACAGATAAGACAGTATCTAAAAGTTTTTTGAAGGAGGTAAGGGTCCAACAGTGTCAAGATGACCATGCATAAAATGTTCACTTACCAGTGGAAAATTGGCCAAGAAGGGAGCATGTGAATCTTTAGATATTGCTTTTCTAGCATGGCACACAAGAATTACACCACAAGCTACAGTCTTTATTGATGGAGGGTCATATGAAACATTGATGCAGATCTGTGGTCACTCATTTGCCTGGATGAGATAGTTTGTGGAGGTGATCAAAAATCTATTTTCAAAAGGGTTGCGAGACAAAAGATCTGATTGTATTGGTAGAGATGTCACAAAATAGTTTGGGTACATTGGATGGTAGCAAAATGTACTCTAACTGAATGTGGGAGTTTGGCTGAACATGATCTCCCACATAGTGTAAGGCTTGCAGGTCTGTCAAAGGACTAAGCTTCTGTAAAACTTGAGGAAAGTTGATCTGGCTGGGAGACTTGATAGCAGCGATTCTAGAAAGAGTATCTGTGATGATATTGAATCCACCTTGAACAAAACAGATATCAGTAGTGAACTGGCCAATGTATTCCAGGTGACACTGTTGATGTGGGGAACACTTATCTGATTTCTGATGGAAGGCAAAAGTAAAAGGTTTATGGTTGGTGAAGAAAGCTGTCTTCAAGTAGGTGTTGAAATGGCAAACAGCTGAGTAGGTGGCAAGAAATTCTCTATTGTAGGTGCTGTATTGCTGTTCTGCTAGGGTGAGCTTCGAGGAGAAGAATGCTAATGATTGAAGTGAATCATGATGGGACTGATGCAATGCAGCACTAATGGCATTCTTGGATGTGTCAACACACAAAGATATCTGTGCATCTGGATTAGGGTGAGCAAGGAGGTGGCTTTGAAGAGCATGACCTTGCATGTATTAAAAGTGTGGACATGTGCATTAGACCAATGGGGTATTATCATGTTTCTTCTTACTCTTTCTCAGGTCATGTAAGATGGCCTGTTTCTTGGCAGTGTGGAGAAGGAAACGATGATAAAAGTTGAGGATGGCTAAGAAATGGTATAGTTGAGCAATAGTTTTGGATGTATCATAGACTTAATGTGTCGCTTCTCTCAGGGAGAGGAGAGATGCTATTGGATGAAACCAAATGACCTAAGAATGGCATTTTTTTTTTAATATCGAAAATGCACTTTTGGATGTTCAGTTTGACATCAAACTGTGAAGGTGTTGAAATACACATCTACAAGTTTGGAGGTGGGAAGTTTAGTCCTTGGAAGCAACGAATAGGTTGTCAAGGTAGGAGAAGCAAAAATCAAGTCCACATAAAATGTTGTGAATAAACCTCTGCATAGTTTGGGCAGCGTTGGAAAGACTAAAAGTTATGTACACATATTCAAACAAACTGAATGGGGGTAATGATTGCATCTTAGGAATATCAGATGATTCCATAGGGATTTGATGAAATGTCTTAATTAAGTCCAATTTGGAGAAAATTGTCTTACTATGTAGGGATTTGAGTTTCTTATGATATTTGTGATGGAAAATTCATGAAACAAAAGATCCAGGATGATATCAGAAGCAGATGGAACAGAATTTCAAAGTAACAAAAGATTGTGTTCGGATCACACTTTGGCAAGATAACTACATGCTGAAGAAATAATAGTTGCTTCCTTACAGGTCAGTAGCATAGGTCAAAGTATTGGAGATCAGCAGGACCAGAAGTACATAAAAATGACCACAGTGCCACTACCAGAAAGTGATGAAGCTGGCAAGGAGATCTGCTATAAAGCCAATAAGATTTTTATTTATCAGAAATGCTGTATTTTATATTATTCATATACAACAGATCAGCAAATTATGCAGATTCAAGTTCCATAGTTTCAGAGATATATTATTAGGTCTTTTCTTTGTATTAGATTTTTTATAAACTTTTTATTCACATTTTATAAATTTTTTTAGAAAATATCACTCTTGGCCTTAAATTTTCATATTTATGTTCATAATATACTCTTTAATTTTATCTCCCACTCCATCCCATTTATCAATACACATATTGGTATATATTGAATTTAAACATTGTTGAACTTGCAGTTTTCAACTGCAAGTTCAACAATGGATTTTTTCAAGTTCAGATGAATTTTCTTGGAGCAAATCAATTGCATAAGTAGAGAACTTATTGCATAGAATTGTTCAAAAATGAATAACAATTTTTTTTTATAGTATATAAATATTTTATTCAATTATATATTGATCATTTTGGTCCAACATATTTTGCCATCTTTCTGATAATAGCATGATTCCATGCTCATAGAACTTTTGATCTTTGCTGACAAAAATTGAATCAAGTGATTTTTGACATCCTCATTTGAACTAAATGTTTCGCCATTTAAAGAATTTTGTAAAAATCGGAACAACTAACAATCAGAGGGTGCCAGATCTGGTGAATATGGTGGATGTGGTAACACATTCCATCCCACCTGCAACAGTTTCTAGTGAGTTATCAAACTTGTATGAAGTTGGGTGTTATTGTGGTGAAACATTATACCTTTTCTGTTAATCAATTCTGGCCTCTCCTGTTTGATAGAATCACTCAATTTGTCCAATTGGTGGCAGTAAACTTGTGAATTAATTGTGGAATTATCTGGTAGAAGTTCAAAAAAAAATAATTTCCTTGAAATCTCTTCAAACAGAGAGCATCACTTTTTTGATGAATATTTGCTTTCAAAGTACTTTGAGCTGGCTTGTTTCTTCTGCTCCTTGATCTCTTGCATTTGACGTTGTAAACAATCCATTTTTCATTGCCAGTTATGACTTGCTTCAGAAATAGATCATTTTCTTGATGTTTGAGCAGCAAATTGGATGGAGCAAATCTCTTTAAAAGTATGGAACCCAATATCAAGCTTTGAAATGAAACCAAGTTGTTTCATTTGGTCGTGAATGGTCAAATTTGATAAATTCAATGTCATAGCAGTTTCTCATATTGTTATTTGGTAGTTTGCTTCAACCAATGCTTTTATTTTGTCTTCATCAGCTTCAACTGCCCTTCCAGAATATGGTGCATCTTTAATATCTAAATTGTCAGAATGAATTTTTCTAAATCAATTTTGACACTGGCATTCTGTTAACACATGATCTCTATACACTTCACATAACTTTTTTCTTGCTTGAATGGCATTCTTATCTTCTCAGTAATAAAAAAGCAAAATATGCCAAAAATGCTCATTTTGTTTTTTATTTTTGATACAACAACAAAAAATATTGCACAGAATCAAAAAGTATTTTTTATAAATAAATCTTGAAATGTTAGCTATCAAAATGTATAATGGCTTAGAATGAAATTGGTGGGTTAAAAATACAACTAAAGCCATTCATGGGGGAAAAAACCAAATTACTTTTCGAACAACCCTATAGATTCTCGATTATCTGGGTTTGAATTATCCAGGTTGTGATTAATTTATTTCTAACAGTAATGAATGGTGTAAATGAAAACTGCAGTCTGTAATTTATTATTAGGTGAAAATTGAAGAATATTAGAAATTTCAAAGCAATGCAATTGACAGGACTAATATTAATTATTTTGCATTTTATGTATATAGCAATTACAAAATAAATAAATAGTTTTCAAATAGCTATATAATTCCTCACATAACTAGTATGATAACTAAAATTACTTATGATCATACAGTTAGTGATTAAGAGTCAAACAGAAAAGTTTTATCTTTCAGTGGTGAAATATCTTTATTGAAGTCAAGATTTTTTTGCATTTTATCATGTACAATGATCACAGATTTCATCCTTGATTCATATTTCCATTAAGCTTGTAGGAGTTTATGAAATCTTTTCTTATTATATCTGTAAACCAATGTCTACTATTCCATAAAAAGTTGTGACCAAAATAGGAATATATCTAGGCTAGCTAATTAATGCTTTTCTTGACAGAATATAAGTAAGATCAGCATGTAAGGATAAATACTGAATTTAGTAAAAGAGTATTCCTTTACAAGCATAAAGGTGAATTTGAATGAAACCTAATGTATTACATATTATATAGAAAAGCCAAATGGAAGTGATTATCAAATATATTAATTTAATAATAAATATAAATTTTGCCAACTATCTGAAGAATATTGTTTTGGAACAAATCTGTAAAGGATAATTCAATTCAGAGTGGTTATAATCTAAAAGTATTGGGCTGGCCAAAAAGTGTGTGTTTTTGGAAGATATTTGTTTTCAGGTACTGTGAAATGCAACTAACTTTAATTCAAATCTTGAAAGACTATTGTTTAATAGCTAATATTTAACTGAAAAGTTTGAATATTGGATTTGTTTTATAATTTTGGCATAATTTTAAAGATGGAACATCCCAAAAAAGCATTTTCAGCATATGCTATTTTATTTCAAAAGAAGTAAAAATGCAACACAAACCTATAAAAAAGTTATATAAGATTTATATGGAGAATGTCATGAAAGAACATGTGTCAGAAGTAGTTTAAAATTTCATTCTGGGGATTTTTCACTCCAAGATGCACTTTGGCCACAGGAAATTGAGAACAATCAAATGAAGTGTTTAATTGGCAATAATCATTGTATATAGCCTGATGATGGTATGATTGTACTGAAAATATTAGCTAATGAGTAAAATTATAGTTTTTAAAAATTTTCACAACTGCGAGAAGTGCTGTTACTTAGTTATAGTTTTTAAAGTGAGAAAGTAGTTAATCGAAAAATTTGCAATAATCCTTGTTATATGACATGAGAAATTTTCCATTTCAAATTGAAGAAATCAAGTGTAGAAAATTTTCTACACTTGATTGCATCAATTCAATTTTAATTGATAGTGATGAGCCATATGATAATTGTATGTGTAGTGATAATTGATAGTGATGAGCCATATGATAATTGTATATGTAATGTTGTAGTGATTGAGCCATATTCCATTTCCATTTCAATTTTAAATGGAAATGGAATTTGGCTGTGTCAACTGGTTTGATGTTTGGATTTCATACAAATTGAGCTAGGCAAATCTCATCAAATGAATTTCCATCTATGATTCACTTAGAAAACATGAGGAAAGAGATTCATTTCTAAAATAGATGTTATGGGTGATCAAAAATGGATTACCTATAGCAATGTTAACTGCAAAAAATTGTGAGGGCACCATGACAAATCATCACAAACCATTTTGAAAACAAGGCTTTATCCAAGCAAGGCCATGCTTTCAATTTGGTGGGTTGGAAGGTTGTTGTTCTACAAACTACTTCCAGGGAAACACAATGATCAATTAAGATATGTACTATAGTTATCTAGACAAATTGTGCAATTGATATATGAAAAACATCCAGAATTAATGAATTGTAAAGAGAGCATCTTAACCACAATAATGCCAGACCACACACCTCTCTTCAGATGTGGAAAATATTATAGGAGCTGTGCTAGAATGTCTTGCTTCATCTTCCATATTCACTGGACCTTGCCTCCACAGATTACCATCTGTTTTGCTCCCTATAAAATTCCCTCAATGGACACAGCTTTGATTCCAAAGAGGCCATCAAATGGCACCTGCATCAGTTTTTGGCAAGGAAAGAGAGGGATTTTTATGAACATGAAGTTATGAAGCTGTCCAAAAGATGAGAAAATGTTATAAATCAAAACAGGACAGTAAATTATTGAAGAAAGATATTTCTCTCTGTAAAAAAATTGCTTTTTATTTACATGTTAAAAACTGCACAAACTTTTTGGCCAATCTAATAGAACATTGAAAAGTTTTCCATTAATTTATGGAAAGCTTTAACACAGTTTCATTATTGTGTAATGTTTTATAAATAGTATTTAAGTTTTTATTTATTATTTGTTAATTAATTTACAGATTTAATTAATAATTCAATTTTTAATAATTAACAATTAAATTATTATTACTTAAATTATATAATAATTTAATTATTATATTATTATTATATTTAAATTAGTTCAGTATATAATACATTCTAATTGTATATTTAATGATTGAATTTAGAGTAATTTTATGTATCAATTGTAGCTGACAAAGATCTATTGAAAGACTGAAAATAGTCCTTTTTGCGGATTAAAATCTTATATGATTTTGTTATGAATGCTTTATTATTTTGATTATAATATTAACGCATATAATTTAAATAATACAATATTTGATTAAAAAATAAGTAAGTTAATAATTGACTATTAAATTTTTTATTAATTAATAAAAATTTATATTAGGTTTATGTCATCTTACTATTCAAATATCATCATCAGGATATTGGACAATATATATGTCAGATCAAGATATTGGACATTTTCCTCCAAGGGTACTATTTGATAATTATTTAAATTAATTTTGAAAATTATACATATTAAAAATATAATAATTTATAGGCTTGCAGTCCTAGTATTCATAGTCATGCTGGAGATGGTGAAGGTAGTGGACGAGGTTCAGCTGTTCCTCCAGAACCAGAAGTGACAACCATTAGGCTCCAGAAAAGCAATAATGGAATTGGTCTTAGTATTGTAGCTGCAGGGGTAAGTATTTATGAAAATTTTAAATACAATTTAATAAATATTTTTTTAAAAAAATTAGTACAATACATCATAATAAGTTCTGATATCTTAAAAATGTATAACAGATATTTAAAAATATATTTTCATTATTAAATCTGGATTTTTATTTCACCAATATTACTAAACAATCTGTTGGTTTATAAAATAATAAACATTATATATAAGAAAAATAGTGATGGAATTTCTTAAAACATCAAATTTAAAAAAAATTAAATTTATATTTTTCAAGTTTGTTTTTAAATCACTAATTAAAGATAAAATTTTACTTAGTTTAAATATGTATTTTACTGATTATTGCAAAGCAAACCTGAACAATTTACTTAATAAAAATTTAAAATATTTATAAATATTTATTGTATTTTTGTTTCCAAATAATTTAGCTATATTAAATCAAAAATATATTATAAATTTAAAGATTTTGAACAAATTAATAATTTTAACAATTTTGGTAAAAATATGAATGTAATTATCCACTTGAATAGTATATCTACTCATGATACTTTAGAAAATGTCATAACACTAGTTAACCTGATTAGCCACAATATCCATAGAAAAAAGAAAGCATATTTTCCTTGGACAAAGCCATTGAAGAATTTTCATAGAAAAAATAAGAAAAACAAATTATATTTGTTTTTCTTATTTTAAAAAAGTCTTTAAAAAATATCTTTAAAAAATAAAGATATTTAAAAAGTCTTTAAATATCTTTATTTTTAAAATATCTTATTTTTTTAAAATTTAAAATATCTTTAAATTTTTTAAAGATATTTTTTAAATATCTTTAAATTAATTTTTAAATTTTAAATTATATTTATAAGAAAAATTTTCTTATAAATATAATTTAAAATTTTTTAATTAAAACTCAAAAATATGAATGTGCAATGTTTTTGCTATAAAATGTGATTATTCTTGTTATTAAAAATTTTCCTAGAGACATATTTAAAATAATTACTCCAGGACTCTACAATAAATAGGAATCTGGCTACATTCCTATTTTTTGATTTATATAAAATATAAATATAAAATTTTAACAAAAAATAAAATAGATATGGATTTTCCTTGATTTATGAATTTTTGAATATACAGAAATATGTATACTAGTTTTTTGTTATGGGAAGATAATTTTTCACTTTTATGAAAAATCATTCCAAGATTTCATGCAAAATTTCATCATTGATTAATTTGTTATAATTTTTTTAAATCAGTAATTTTATTTTGTTTTATATAGATAATTCCTGCCTTTATCAGTTAATTTGGACTTAAAAATTGCTTGTAAAATAAGAACTCAAATCAAGAATCAATTTCCCATAGATATAATGTTAAAATCAAGAATTCCATTCTCAGAAATGCAATTTGATTACAATGAAATCAAGTAAAGGCCAACATAATGAACACTTTCTGATTAAATAATGATTTATCTAGTTAAAAAATGAAAACAGAGATTTTAAAAATCAAGCAAATCATAATAAAATTATTCATGTTAAAAATACCAAATTTCACTCTGCCACAAGTTATAGATTAGATAAATACCAACAGCTCAAGGCAGGAAACAGCAAGCTTTAATAAAAGTTTGATATACAGTAGTAGCGCTTTTGATTAAAATATAATCCTAATGTTAATTTGAGTAGCTGATGATGATTATATTTTAATTGAAAGTGCTACTACTGTATATCAAACTTTTATTAAAGCTTGCTGTTTCCTGCCTTAGAGCTGTTGGTATTTCTTTAATTATTCATGTTATATAAATACTAAAGAATTGTTATTTTTAGATAAATAGATGATCTTTTATATAAATGAAATATTGCCTTAGGCAGAAACCAAGAATGGAAGTATTTACATAATAAGCCAGTAATATCAGATGGTTACACTATTTCCATTTTGATTTTTCCAATTTTGTAGCAGATGATGGAGTTTTTGCTACAAACTCAGTCATCTTTTATTGTATAGCTATGTATATGGTTTGAAATATTTTTTTTTATGAATGTTTAGTATTTATTTATTGAAATTAAGATTTATATATTCAATTTAAAAAAAATGCAAACTTAGGCATGCCACTCAATTATATACTATTGTATATTTTTCCATTATGATTAAACATATTTGCTGATGTTGGTTAATGATGTCAACTTACATCAGAATAAACCAATACTGACTGTAAGTGTACTGACACAAGTGAAAAATAATAAATTGCCAGATGTTGAATTCAACTTTTTATGATATATTTAGCTAACTGTTGTTAGGTCATAATTGTTGGAGAGCAATTTTGTCAAAATTTTGTTTATGTTTATTCCTTTATCAAAATTTATTAAATTATTTATTTTTTCAATTTCTATGCATGCTTTCAATTACCTAGTGTAAGCATTTTTGTCTTTGTGAAAATATTGGTTTAATTTCTGTCTGATGTACATTGGTTATAAGTTTAAAGATACAACTTGCTTTTATTTCAACAGTTCAAAAATAAGCACTATAAACAAGTATTACAGCGACATTTATTTTCCGTATAACGTTTTCAGACCTTTAGTTCAGT